>NDGM011254400.1:0-12893 GCA_002564305.1 Octomys mimax | reverse complement strand
AATGTAACTCTCTTGACTCTATTTGTAAAATGGTGCAGAGATCTTGGATAAGAACATACACCTGCAAGCTGAATCAAAAGTATTTGTAGAGCAGTAAACTCAAGAAGGAGACATGATAATAAATGCAGAAGAATGACAGTTTTAACAAAGAGCAATGCACTAGATTTCCTTCCCTTTCCCCTTTTTCATTAGGGATATGGAAAAAGGAGTCAATATTGATTTAATTGTACCTTTACAAATGGGACTCAGGATTCCAGTAGCCTCCAAGACACTAATAATAATAAAGAAAAAATATTTTAATGATGTGAGTAGAGATTTCGTTTGGTCATATATCATAAGATATTCTCATTATTTGGAGAAAGAGAGGCCCTATGCATATCATCTATCACATATTAAATAACTATACCATATAGATACTGAGTGAAACTTAAATATTTAATCAATTATGTAAAACTTAAATGTATTTGTACACTTTAAAATTCCCTTGGTTCAAAATGATTTGTCTAAAGCCATTGAGATTGTAAGATTTTAATTGGAAGTGAAATTCTTGGTCTAATCTTCTAGAAACCAGTTGAGCTTCAATTTCTTAGTCGGAGAAGTAAATAATTGTCTGTGGGATGGAGATGATGAATAAGGTTAGCTTGAATTATAGGGAAAAAAGGAAAGGAAAGAGAAAGGAAGCGGGGAAGGAAGATGGTAGGAGGGAGGGATAGAGGGAGGGATAGAAGAAGGGAGGGACAGAAGGAGGGCAGAGTATATTCTACCTATAATGATCCAAAAGAATCAAAGTCTCTTATTAGTAAGCTTTTATGCCTTTCTTATTGACAAGATCAGATTTATTTTTAGTGAACAAAGTCCAAAGTTTCAAGTTCAATGAATTAGTCTACTTAATTTAGAAGTGCTTGCACCCTGCCTATTTGAATTTATTGTCCCATATTCAGTGATGATATACATGACCATGGTTTGATTGACAGTAAAATCACAGCAAAGGATTCATATCATAAATCCACAATTAAGTAACCCTACGAGGCATATGAAATGACCAGCATTTCATCAGTGGATTCTATTGCCTGCATCTAAGTGTCAAAAAAGTGCCTATTGCTGCAAGATACTATCAGAATCACTTCTGAGAGTGATGGAGAGAATCCTAGTATGGACCTTTTTTTCTCTATCTTCTTAAAAATCTCTTTTTAAAATGTATTAGTACGTGTTTGCAATACATGAAGTTTACATTCATCTTGGGAAGTAGGCACATGAATATAACTCAGCTTGTATCTTTTTACTTTTAATGTTACTTGTGGTTACCAAGGCTTTTGGAAAGCAAATCAAACTCAGGAGTACATTTTCATAACACATTTGCTACAAAATATGAATTTTGATTTCTTAGGGTGGTAAAACACACTTTCATGATATCTTTCATTCCTGGTTCCTCAAACCTTCTCAAATAGCCATATAATCAGAACAGGACATGGTGCTTGCTACCTATGCAAGTGCAGATACAAACCAAGTACCTTTCTCACCTTCCATCTGATGACATCTTTTATGCTCATCCTATGTCACAGTTCTTATGCCCTTACTCATACAAAATCATGTCACTGGAAAGGTACCAAATACCTAACTTTACACAAGCAACACTTTTAGTGGCTATAATATTTTAAACTACTTAATATGCTGTTAATAAAGTGAGATTTTGCTTATAGCATATAATTAGGAACACTTTCACTACCTGGAGGATATATGTTAAGGTAAATGTGGGTCATCATTTGTCTTTATACATTCATTCATTCATTCACTCACTCATTTGTTTGTTTGTTTTGAGTAGAGTCTCATTGTATAGTTTAGGCTGGCCTTGCATCCACTATGTAGTAGTCCATGGTGGCCTTGAACTCATGATCCTCCTATCTCAACCTCCCAAGAGCTGGGACTACAGGCATGGCCACTATCCTGGCTAATCATTTGTTTGTAAATTAGAGTTACAGAGATCTCTTAATCCCAGTAGCAATCTTCTAGTTATATCAATACACAAAAGAGTATTAGACAAAGCAAGTGTGGTCCAAGTGCATGGGGGAATATACAGGTAAACCATGTGAGTGTCCCAGCCCTCCTCTATTTCCTCTTTAAGAGCATGTATTCCATTATGGATATCTGATAGTGTTTATTTCATTATATTAGATGTAACTAGTCAGTCAATTCAAAACACATGAATCATATTTTTAATGACTTCCAGTGTCAATTAGATTGTACCACTTCTATATTCATCTGAAAAGATTAAATCAATACTTTCTTTAAAATTCATGTCCAAGAATTTTTACTTGGCATCTGATTCATTCATAATTGTTCATTCACTTAGTAAGTACATTTATGGACTGAATAGTTTGCCTGGTGTTATAAAAGATGTGGAGATAAATAAGATTGTTTCTGCACTCAGGGATTGCTATGATTTGGGTGACTGTCCCCTAAAAGTCCTTACATAAGGGATTGATTCTCCAGAGCAGTAATATTGGAAGGCATTGTAGATCTTTAGATAGTGGGTGATCATTTTGTCCTTAAGGTATGCCCCTGAAGGTCATTGCTGACCCCAGGCCCATTGTCTTTCTATTTCCTGGCTCAAGATTTGAACATTCTGTCCAATACATTCTGACCAGAAATCCAAATCAATAGGATCTTCAAATTGTGGACTTAAATCTCCACAAACACAAGCCAAAGTAAATCTCTCCATGCCAAGTGTTTTACTGTGGTGACACAAAAAGGCTAATATAAAGAAGTGCTTACCTGCAGGGGAAAATGACACACTCAGAACCCCATGGTATGAGGCAGAATGAACTAGAAGAAAGGCATAAGTGTTAAGAGGATAGAGAAGAAAGGTCTGAGTAAAGCTTATGGAGAACTGGGGACAGAAATGGGATTAGGGAGGATCAATGGGATTAGGATGGCTACTGAAAGTAGGGTTCATTTGATCCCCAAATACATTTTCCCCTTCCAGGCAAGGGAACCCATCTTTCCTAATCTTACATAAGAATGATTACATGAGACATATTTAAGAAAGTGAATCATATGAGCCAAGCAGTCTGTGTTGTGTATTATTTCACCTAGTGCCTAACTTCATTTAACTGTGACAACTAATCCAAAAAACAAAAACAAAAACCATCTCTTATTTTTGCCCCACTGTCAATACAAGAGACTAAAGCAATATAAAAGTAGTTATTAAAATATTTTTAAGCTTGTGTTTTAAGCCTTACTTTTCTCACCTACAAAATGGGCAGTACAAAATTATGCTTGCACTAACTACCTATCTTAGAGGTTCCCTACCTTACCAAGTAAGGTAAAGCAAGTTGAAGCAAATTACAAACACAAAGTGCCAATAAAGGTTGTTGTGTCAATTCAGAGTCTCTGCCTGATTCCTTCCACATTCCTAACCCAGCGAGTTCCTGACTCCTGATATTTAAATGACCTACGTAATTCTAAATGTCAAGTGTTCAAACCTTCTGCCTATCCTTGAAGTCTTGCCTGCTTTTCTGATTCTAACCCATGGACAGTGGACAGAGCACAGGCTTCTACTTTGCAGTGCCCAGTGTAACCTTGATCATCATTTCAGGAACCTTATTTCAGAACTGAGCTCCTTCTATTCCAGTGCCTTGTTCCTGAACCCCAGGCAAGCCATGATATTTTCAGAATTCTCTATCCTGGGTTAGCAACCCCCTATCGTTCACCCTCTCAGAAATCATTCCCAGTTGATTTCCTCTCACTTCGTTCTTAGTAGGTTATATAGGGAAGTGATTCTCAGCACCATCTATACTGTATGTAGGGATCTCTAGTCATCAGTTTCTGATACTGTGGCCAAGTACCGACACACAAAGCTCAAAAGAGGAAGGCTTCCTGTTTGCTTACAGTTTCAGAGGTTTCGCTTTGTGATCTGCTGGCTCCATGGGGGTGCCTCGTGGTGAAAGGGGCTCAGCAGGCAGAAGTGTTCACTTCTCGGCAGTTAGGAGCAGAACTGGTTAGAAGAGCAGCAGCGAGATCCATATCCCCTAAAGGCGCCCAAATGGCCCACCTCCAGCTGGGCTCCAACTGTCTACGAGAACGTGCCATTGTGACATGAGTGGGTTAATCCACCAGTGGGTACAGCAACCCCATGATCCAGTCACCTTTCTAGGAGTCTCAGTCTGATCAAAGTAGCAATTAATTGTAACCAGGATCCTCAGGTTACCAAAAGATTTATACCATGAAAAAAATAATGTGAGCACACCGTCCCCCCACTCATTCTGCTGTAATGGGCCTTGAGCAGCAGTGTTGAACCTAAGGCACACATGCTACAGCAGACTTTTTGTATCATGGAAACCTCTGAATGGTTCACCGTCAGTGGCTTAGAGTATATCTTAGGAATCAGGAATTTTCACAGCTACTCGTGTGATTCTAATAGGTAGCTGAGATCGAAAACTCCTGAGTCAGGGAGCTATTACCAATCAAATTGTAGTTCAGGATTGAGTGAAACTGAGAGTAACCCACCCCTCAACAGCATTGGATGTGGTGACCAGAATCTGTAGCAAAGTTAACTCTAAGAAGCAATTCGTAATCAGTACTGAAGCCAGATCCTAGTGAGACCAATTCAAAGTGGCAGCCTAATTCCGCAGGACTACCAGCTCTCAGGTACAGAACCAGCAAAGAAAGGAAGAGGGGGCACAAGATTAAATGTGGGTGTGCTAGGCAGATATCGTTTATATTTTTCACTTGGGTTTGGAAAGAGAAGACAAACTCCGATAAAGTCAGTGGACACGTGGTGTTCCCTGAAGGAGACAAAAATAAAATTTTAAGGATCTTAAAAGTTAGATTTTAGTTTGTGTTCATTTATTCGCATTTATGATTTGGACTCACACTGCCCTCAGAAACTTTGATCTTCTCCATGTTAAAAATATTTGATAAAGAATTGTAGCAACGTGAGTCAGAAGCGTACTGTCCCGAGGGAGCAAGGAACAAGTCAGAGCCTGAGGAGATGGCCTCTTGTAGTTCTGGCCAGCTGGAAACAAGGTAACAGATTCCTGGAGGCGTCACCCTGTCTGGTTTTCGTGTCTTTACCTAGGAAGTTACGAACCAATGATGTTTGGTATATGTGGGAAAGCGAAATAAATAACAGCTTGTTTACACCAAATTAGTTATGCACATTCCTAATCCTGTTTGTGGCCCTCACTAAATGGGAGAAGTTTCCATGGCTGGGGGCTCACTTAGCGACTAATCTTTGTGAAGCTTTATTAATCCTCTTCCTGTCATCTTGCGGCTCCAGTTTATAACATACAACAAAGCATGATGGGTGAAGGGGGCAGAGACCTCAAGGTGCAACTTTTTCATCTTACACATGAAGAAACTGGAGTCCAGAGAAGACAATGATCTATCCAAAACCACTGCAATTTGGGGGCAGAGTTAAGAACAGAGCACAGGTTTTCTGTCACCATCCCACAATGGACATGAAACTGAGCTGGGTACCAGATATTTAAGCTGCTAATTCAAGAACTATGCAGAAAATTCCCTGAAAACATTGTTATTCAGAAGATTTCTGACTGACTGATGTCATATCTTTTAAAACTCTTCCTCCTTTCTGAGATAGTATAGCAAGGTATTTTATTAAAGAGAGGAATCCAGTAGGAGAGTGTCAGGTGTTAGATACTTATTTTAAAGAGAAAGAAAATGAGTTCAGGTACTTACATGGAGTTTTTCATATGTGAGGGGAAAATGAGCTAAACCAGGCTCACTGACAGAATTGACCCTCAGACCCAGAGAGCTAGGGAGGATAAACAAGGCAGTAATGAGGTCATACTGTATACTTTACAAAACACTTTAAGGTAGTGTTATAGTCACATCTCATACAAATATATAAGTCAAGCAAGGGTCACAGAATAAGCAGAAACAAGTTAAAATATCCTAAGAGATGGGGAAAATTACCATCATATGAATGGCCTATGATTTGGAAAAACAAATTTCATGTGTCACAACCAAGTTAAGTTAGCAAGATTATGTGATGTGTCAAGATGACACAAGAGTAATAATAAGCCAGATCCTAATGACTATGGTTTTTATTTTACATCCAGAGTTTATTTGACTATAATACCCCACATAGTTCATTCTTGGCGAACACATCTAGATAGGGAAAAGAGGCCAGAAAGCTAAAGCTGGCAAGAACAGCACCTGGGAATAGGATGGGTGAGGCTTGTTCTAGGCCTGGGTGTGAACTGCCTGGATAAGAGGGCACTGACTAGTGTCTCAGCCAGAAGGATAATATATCTGAAATAACGGCTCAAGTATGGCCTCAACCTAACAAAATACCTTACTGGTATTTGTTACTCTGATTAGATGGTTTCGGTCCCAGTTCAAGATGGCTGGCCATGTTCCCTCTGACACTTGCACAACATCCTAGTGAAGGTTGCTAGGATGGGTAATGACAAGATTTAGCAATGGAGCCCACAGATTGTCTCTGTCTTACTTGGTTGAATATTGTAAAACGTACATGAATTGCTTGGCTTAAAAATAAAAGTATTTCTGTGTCTCTTGTTTATGTTAAGAAAAGGGTAAGATGAAACAGTAAACTTCATTGTAAAGAAAATCACATAAATTGATATTCTCATTTGTATGGACACTATCTTAGTTACTTTCTTGTTTCTAGGACAGAATATTCAACACATACAAGGCCAAGGAGAAGTTTATTTTGTTCATAGTTTGTAGAGACCTCACTCCATAGTCTGTGGGCTCAAAGACAGACCAGCATGGATAAAGGGCATGGCAGAAGAGATGAAGTTTATGGCAGGCCAGGCAGAAGGTAGCAACCTACCTTTTCCTATCTCCCTTTGTATTCTATTCAGCCTAGGAGTCTTTTAGTTGTTGCCACCCCCACACAGGTGGGATTTCTGTCTTTTAGTAAATCCATGCAGCTGCACCCAGAACTATGCTAAAGCAGTTCTAGATTAGTGGACTAATGCATGTGGGCCAGTGTCACACACCCTGACCCAGCCACCTCTGATGAGCTCATGAGGTTCTGGAGGAGGACATCTAGATGTAAGCTGTAAGAGTTGCTATGAGTTTTCATACATTGATTGGAAATAGAAGCAATATTCATACCAAATAAAATAAAATGCCTTATATTCCAGAAAAGTTTCTTTCATACAAAAAAGAAATTTAAGAAATCTGTTTTCCCCATCTTATGATGTTCCTTACTTTTAAAGTGTGTGTGTAAATTACCTAGATCTTTTGAAAGAGGAAAAGGGCAAAATATCTCAGGAAAGGGGAGTTATTGGTAGTATTTAGAGTAAAGTGACTAGAATTGAACAGTTCAATACACTTCAAAAATCATTAAAATCTTTTTTTAATGTATTTGGTACAAGGTCTCTCTACACAGCTCAGACTTGTAGTGAGCCTCCTGTTTTCAGCCTCTCCAGCACTGGGATTAGAGGCTTTCGCCGCCACGCACACTGGAGGCAGAGTCAGCACAGCATGTGATGCTGGGATTAAATCCTGGTCTCTACACTTGCCTAAGCAGGTGTTGGCATTAGTCATTAAGATTTTGATAGGCATTTTTCTATACATAAGCTCTTGATCTTTGTCTTGGTTATTTTCTCATTACTGTGACAAATACCTGATACCCACAAATGAAAGGAGGAAAAGTTTAGCTCACAGTTGGTAGAGATTTCAGTCTGTGTTCAGCTTGCTCCAAAGAAGGGTGGCATGGTCAAATGAAACCATCCATGGCTGGCCTGGCAGGGAAGAGTTGCCCTTTGTTCCAGCTTCCCTTTGTATGCCACGCAGGTTACAGACCTATTGTCTATGACATTCACACTCAGGGTGGATTCTATCTTCAGGAGGTTCATCCACTCACAGACAGAAGCATGTTAATTCAATCAATGGACTAATCTAGTTATCATGTCCTTGATCTACACTCACACACACTGACCCAGCCACCTCCACAAACCTCCACCTGTGAGTGCATGAGGCTTGGGTGGACATCTGGGTACAATCTGTAACAGTCATCATGTTGAATTTGATAACATCAAAGAATAAAAACATATATATAGCAATCTCAAATAAATGTGTGTACTCATAAAAATTAACCAGAACATTTTAAGGAATATAATTTTTTAAAAAATTTATACTTGTCCATAATAATTTTTCATGGAGTGGCTATTAAAATCTCATTGTCCTCAAACAGCATGCATTCATTGATCTGATTTCATGTAATAAATTTGCAAATTAAAATTTTTCATGTTATTATAAATTGGAATTTTTAAATAAAAAATTTTACCAAAAATTAAATAAGCTTGTAGTCACCACTGTTTCTTTTTTATGTGACAATCATACAGGGTTTTTATTCAAGGAATATACAATGTGACAAGAATCAGCATTTCAAGTACACAATCTACTTAGTGAACATTCAATGTTGTGTGTGGGGAGGGAAGCTGCAATCTATTTTTTTGGTGGAACTGGGGATTGAACTCAGGCCTTTGTATTTGCCAGGGAAGCACTTATGCTACTGAGCTGTCTCCCCAGCCTGGAAGCTTCAATCTTGAAACACTTCTACACAAAGGTTAGTATGATTCAATAATCTGATTTAAGATAGCAGGTATTATTACATGTTGATTCAGCACTAGGAATATGATATGACACATCAAAAGAAAATATATAGTTTTGAGAGTTGTTGAAAATACATTAAACCTTATAATATACTAAACCTCAAAAGCAGCATAGCAATTAATAAAACTTTCAAGGATGTCTTCTCTGCAGGGAATTTGAAACATTTTAGCATGTCTACATTTGGGACATGATACAGAGTTCTGAAGAAAAGTGCTAAAGAAACTTAATGGAAAAAAAAAATATGGAACACATTGGATGGGTTCTTTTCACACCAATATTCCCATTTCTGTGATTTTGTGCCACTGGCCCAGTGACATCCCTCCTATCTCAATAGTTGTCTTTTCTCAGGAACAGGTGGCTAAACCCATCCCACCATATGCATTCCTCTCTTAACAATGGATCATCTTCTCCCAAGACTTCTCTCTGGACCCTGGCCCATGCCCTGGCAGGATATGTTTAGCTACATCCCCACTCCCCGCGCAAACTCAACCTCCTAAGCCCAGAGGACTATGCCAGCTGGTGCCATACTTATCAGAAGCTCTTCAGGGCACAAGAGTTCCTTTCTGGCTTCTTCTTTGACTCCTGAAAATGAAGAATAAAAGAATAACTCGTTGCAGTAGGTGGTTGTGTCAAGTTCCATACTTAGTTCAGCCTCATAAGAGTGAACTGACTTTTTAAAATATCTAATGGTTTGGGCTGGTTGTAATTGCTCCTTGTAATAGATAGTAAAAGAGTTTCCTGGATGGAAGCCAAACTCACCTTCAGTGGAAGAGCACATGATGATAATTGCTAAGAGAACTTTTACACTTTAAGAAAGCAGTTCACGACATCTTAACATGAGAAATGACAGTGAAATGCCGTTAGGGAATTAATCTTTAACCCATGTGAGCTAGAGAGTTGAGAGAGAAAAAATGAAAAATCTTTTTATCTGCTTTGAAAAAAAAAATCCCAGGGGAGCCACATTTTCCCTGGAAAGTATGAGGGTGAGCGTGTCCCTTAGTGAAACAAGAGCTTTTTAAAAATGTACTTTAACATACATCATCATGAGCACTTCACTGTGTTGTCAATGAATAACTTCCTGCCACTTCTGTAACTATACTATTTGTCCTTGTTCTAAACTTTGGCATCTAAAATTGCACATATATTTGACAATTGAAAGAAGATAATTGTAAGTTTCTCCTCTGTCTCTTTTTATTATGCAAAATGTAATGAAGGCACATTGACTATCTCTAAAAACATAGCACTCAATCATGATTGCTATTTGTTCCCATTCTTCATCACCTCAGGAGTCTCTCTGCTTCTAACTTCTACTTTCCCTGGTGTTTGTCTCCCGGCCCTGTAGTGGTTTTATAAATGGAAGCTCAGTGATTTAATTGCAGCCATTTTAGGGTTATGGGCCAGGAAATGCTAATCAAAAAAGTTAACAAAATAAAGATTAAGAGGGGTCTTACTCTCCCAGGATTCTTGCTCTTAATGGTAAATTGGTCTTTATTCATTTGATAATTATCTCAAAGCACATAATATGGGCCAGAATCTAAGGGAGTAGAGATACAGAGATGTGAATAGCAACTGCATCCTAGTGAACTCTATACGCAACCTAGTAGGATAGATCAACATCTGAGCAAATTGTAATATAGTTCTATGATAAAAAAATGCCATATTACAGAAAAAGTGAGAGTGAGAGGGCTGCCTCAGAAAGGAATAAAATAAAACTAAAATTCAGGGTGGTCTAACAGCAAAGCTAATTTATTAGCTTATGTCACTAAAACAGAAATATTTCTGATTCTAGTCACCTCCAGGACCTAGAATGTAACTGTATTTAGATATAGCATCATTGAAGAGGAAATTAATCTGAAATCAGGTTATTGGGCTGGGCGGTAGCCCAATTTCGCTACTGGCCTTTTTAGAAGAGATTAGAGTACAGACGACACAGGAACAAATAGAAGAAAGACACAGGAAGAAGACAAACATCAAAAACCAAGGAAAGAGGCCTCAAAAGAACCATCCCTGTGAACATATTGGTGTCATACTTCTCCAAAGTTGTGATGAGAATATACGTTTCTCCTACTGAATTCACCCAGTCTATGGTGCTTTATTGTAGAAAAAATAACAACCTAATACAAGATGTCAGTTCAGGCTTCATGAAAGCTTCTTGCCATCTCTTGGTACCATGCTCAGGTCTGAAAAATACTGCTACCCCTTCCAGACTCTATAAATTCCCACTCTGAACATCCAAGTATAAGAAGAGGAACCCTCTAACAGCTTTCTACAAGTTTTAAGGTTCTCACTTTCTTATGATTCTCCCCTTTATCTGAATGCTTTTTGTGGGTTGGGTAATATGATAAGTGGATTGTCTTAAGGTAAAAAGGGTCACATCCCTAATGGTAGGAAAATCAAATTGTGATTGTGAGGTATAGCTGTGGAGATAATGAAATAGAGCCAAAGAAAGGGATCAAATTAGTCTACCCAGAAAAGCTAAGCAAAGATAACCCTGTAGAGAATTTGGGTGTGTCTTAGAGAATAAATATTTCTAGAGATAGAATCAAAGGCTAATCCAGACAAGGGAGTCAGCACTTATGAGGGCATAAAATATATAAAAGGGCCTGTGCCATTGTATTAGTTACTCTTTTCTCATTGCTGGGGTAAATACCCAACACTCAAAATAAAATAAAGGAAGGAAAGGTTTATGTAGCTTACAATTACTGGAGGTTTCATAGTTTAAAGCAGCCTGAATTACATAGCAAGACCTCAAAGCCTTATTTGCTCGGGAGAGAGGTCAGCAGCTCTGTCTTCACTAAACATCTCCTCTCTGCCTGAGGTGGCCTCAATCACAGACACTGCCACCCTACACTACAGGGTCTGGAAGAGAGGCTGAGGTGCCACAGTGTCCAAGATGACTGGCTCCACACCTCCAAGAGAGGCTGCAGGCAGCAGGAAGGGGGGCAGAGGGGTGGGGAGGAGGAGTTCCACTGCTAGTTCAATGGTTCATGCCTCTCTGGCCTGGCCCCTCAAACTCTGCCCTGGTCCTTTAGTCCTGTTCCTCAAGCCACTTGTTGCTTCTTGAGCTATGTCTACCCCATGATTTACATGAAGCTTTGGGGGATACAACTAGACACAAATCATAACATTTCACCCCTGGACCCCCAAAGTTTCATGCATATCCCTTTGTCCAAAAGGCATTTTAGTCCATCTTTTAGAGTTGCCAAAGTCCCAACAGTCTCAACATTGCTGAAAAGTCCAAGTCCCAAGTCTCCTCCAGGATCCAAGGCAAAATCTCAACTGTGACCCCCTGTACAAATGAAAAGTTAAATACATCCAACATTCAAAGGCACAAGATAAACATTGCCATTCCAAAAGATATACACACCATTGGGGCCAAAACAAGTCCAAAATCCAGCAGAGCAAACATTAAGTCCTATAGGTCCTTGTGGAACATCTGAAGCAATCTGTGGCAAGGCATGAGCTCCATGTGGCTCCACCCTTAGGGCACTTCTGGTGGTTGTAGCTCCCGTGGCTCCTCTCTCAGGCTGGCTTTGCTCCCTCTTTGCAGTTTCCCTTAGATGATCCACATTCCTGGCTTTTCCAGATTTCTGGGGTTTCCACTGAATAGGCTTTTCACTCACAGCTTCACACACTGCCCTCTCAGGGGCACACTGTCTGGTCTCCCAGGCCTTCTTCTGAAACATGGGTGGAAGCCTTCTTAAACTCAGAACTTCTGCATTCTGCATATCCTAACACCAACGCCACATGGATGATGTCAAGGTCTGCCACCAGCTGGAGCAGTAGCCAGGCTTTCCTCTCTCTTAACTGTAGGGATCAAGTGCCTGGATCACTGAGTACTCTGAACCTGTTTGCAGGGTCAGATTCTCCATGCTGGTGCCTTTCTGGAATCTGATGTGGCTGTTGCCTCCATTCTGCAACCTGGTATGGCCGCCACCTCAGTTCTGGAACGTGGGGCTCTGTGAATTTTTCCTCAGGGCAAAGTCCCTCAACCTTGTGATTCTGAGGCTGCAAAAGGTGAGAACCTGCCACCTCCTGTGATGCCCTCAGGCCAGCTTTTCCACTCTCCTGTTCCTCCTTGGCACTGGAGATCTCAGCTCTATCTTTGCAGTCCACAGCCTTCCCGGTGTATTCTTTCTGGCCTAAACTCAACAATATTTTAAATCATTCTACTGGGCTCTTTGCTCTTCATTTTCAACATATGTTTGACTAAGAGCACTCAACAATAGCCATGCCACTGTCCCAATATTTGACTGCTTTGAGATTTCCTTTGAAAGATTAAT
>NDGM011254399.1:2073-16305 GCA_002564305.1 Octomys mimax | reverse complement strand
CCCTGGCAAGCGCAAGGGCCTGAGTTCAATCCCCGGTTCCACCAAAAAAAATAAAATAAAATATATTTCACTGAATTTTTTTAGTGAAGAGAGGGTTTGAAAGTAGCAACCAATCCAAAGAAATGTCAGTAGTAAATAGGTATTGTGGACTTACGATGGGTTTTTCTTCACACACACTTTTTAAGCCTTTCTGTTACAGCTACTTGATGTGAAATAGAGTTCAACCCCTATGTCTGGCAATGCTAGACTTAATTGGATTAGCAAACACAAGTCTAGAATTTTAAATACCAAATTCATGCACATTCTTGGCATTCTAAGTTCATTGGAGGCATTTTGGAATGCTTAAATGTCTCCAAAGGGTCCAGACTAACCAATCTACCCACATGGGCAAAAATTTCAACTTAAAAGAATTCATTTTAATTTGAAAATTTTTTCCAGTTTCTCACTTTAACACAAGTAAAATTCAGTCCTTTGTTCATGAGTCCAAGTACATTAGGGAATGTTCTGTACCACCTAACTTACAGTCCCTTCTGCCTTCTTGGGTAGTCCTGGGACTTCCACTTAGCCATTTAGCATTTTCCTCTATTCAGTTAGTGGATGCTCAGTATAATTTCCCTTTACAGACAACTAAGATCTAATTAACATTTGCTCTCAGTGAGATAGGGGAATGAATGTCCTTTTTACTCTCCTATCTTCTTCTGTAGAGTCCAGTCAAGGCTGGCTTTCTTGAAGTTTAACTTAGTAACTATCTTCTTATTCTTCCTCAGTGTTTAATTCAAGTCTCTCTCTGCCATGAGTTTGTATTTTATTTGCAAAACTTTTAAACACATTATAATTTTTCTCAAAAATATGATGTACAATTGATCATCAAATAGTTTTCAAAAATGAAGATCAAAAGCCAGGCTTGATGGAACACACCTGTAATCCCAGAACTTGGGAGGCTGAGGCAGGAGGATCATTGGCAAGTTTAAGACCAGCCTGGGCTACAAATTGAGCTCAAGGCCAGCCTGAACTGCCTAGTGAGACCCTGGCTCAAGGTAGCAAAAGAACAACAAAAAAACTGATTAAAAGTAATTTTAAAAGATGGTATATAACATATACAATATAATTTTCACAGTTATTCAGTTCCTCACTAAACATGTATAAAAATGAATTAATTGACTTTGTTGTAAATGATGAAAATGAGTGCTAACCATGTATGAATTGAGTCAAACATCATCAAAAATAATATCCTTCAAAACCTATATACTGCTTTAAAATATATGCTGTGACTAGATTTCTCAATATGAAAAAGCACATCTCAGAAGTTAGTTTTCCACTCCAGAAAATGATCTCCATTCTAGAATACGTGAAATTTGTGGCTTAGAAATTTTCTTACTTAAACTGTGTGTTTAGTTTTACAAAGGGAGAAGAGACATCAAGATTTCAGCCTGATCTTCAACAACTGTTCATGTATCTTATTACCTGACTTGATTTTGAGGCAATCCCTGAATCTAGGCGAACAATAAACACTGGTATCATTTTGCTATTTCACCCTCACATTCTCATACTGTTTCACTTTTTTATTTTACTTACCCCACTCTGTAATTTTCAACAATGAAAAAAAAGATGACCAGAAAAGAGGTAGGGATAAAATCATGTTTTGGGATGCATGTAGCTTTCTTGAAAATGATTATGGAAGATGGGTTAGATTTTAGAATTTTTTATGAGCAGCATATATATTTATTGAGGGCAAGAAAGCTCCTTTCTGAGAGATAGACAGGAGGTGGATCTTGAGTGGGTGGTCCTCCAGATTTTAGAATTTGAAGCCTTAGCTATCTTCCACTTGCTTCCTCCTTTTCACTGAAGTCATCAATCACTTTTTTTTTCTCTTGGTAGATGTTGATCACATCTATTCATATTCAGGATTTGTGGGCTCAGCTACTCTGAAATAAACTTTTGAAATTTTAACTCAATAAAGTTAGCTCTGTTCTTACAAGTGAATTTCATATCAGCACTAGAAATTAGATTCTCACTATCCTTAGACCATCGGACCCTTTAACATTTTGTGACCATTTCTAGAGGTTCTCTGGACACCCAATCTTATAAACCTTTGTACTAGAGTAGAAGACACTTGACCCTTAGTTGGATAAGGGTTTGTATGATCATGTGTTCAAACTATTGTGCATTATTACCATAATAGCAAGGAGTAATTAACTGATGATCTGTGATACAGGAGGTAGGACATGACAAAGGTGATGCCCAAGATGCTGTATGTGGAAACTGGTGAGGGTGCCCATGAGATTTCGATGACATAAACACACAGATGCCACAAGAAGCCCTCTGTCATGACCTTTACAGTATACAGCTGTGTCTCCCAGACACAGGGTGTGTGGAGTTCTTACCCAGTCGGTTACTATCTGCTCAGCTTGTTTTGAGAGGTGGAAGGCTGCTGATTCCAAGAAGCTGGAACATCCTGAAGACAAGCTATTTTTGCCAACTCATGCAGAAATGGACTCTTTTGGGGAAACAAGAAAGTTCCCAAGGGGACAATCTGATAATTATTCACCTGGACTGTCAGCATACCTTGCTTGCCTGTCTTGCTACCTAAAATAAACATCTGTGTTCATGTGCTCAGTGAAACTCTTACCTTCATTCCTTAATAAATTAGGCAGGATAGTGAGTCAGTTTGGGGCTTCATGCCATTCTGGCGAAGAAGGCTGGCCTCCAGACAAAAAATATTTTCTGTCTCTTGCATCTTTATTTGTCTCTCTAACAGAGTTTGCTGCCCTGAATCTGCCAAGAGTGTACTTTTATTTTTACTCTTTGTATTCTTTTCTCACTTGTTTGGCCCAAGTTTACAGAGCCAGTTTTTCCCTCACTACTTCACCCTTTACATTTCAAATAAACTTTTGACACCAGTTTTGGCTTACCTCATCCATTTCTTTGAGGCAAGAAGGACCTAAAATAGTTTTAATTAGTGAACCATTTCTAAAGGAACAACCCCAAAACTCTTGGACTATACACTAATCTATCTACATTCCCTATGAAGACCCTGTAAAGTCATTGCATTTGTTTTGGGGACTTTCATAACACATTATCAGAAACAGGGGGCTTGGAACAGCAGAAATCTACTTTTAGGGCTGTGACGTTCAGAAGTCAGAAACCAAAGTAACTAAAGAAAGAGTTGCTACTAAAAGCTCTGAAAGAGGATGTTTACTTGCTTCTTCCAGTTTCTGGTGGCTCTAGATATTTCTTTCCTGTGGCTGAATAATTCCAGCCTACCACCTTCTTCACATGGCTTTCTCATCTACAAAGTCTCCTTTCCCTACAAAGGTCATGTTTACGTTTCCAGAAACTTAGGATGTTCACGTACAAGAGCCAATCATTTAAGCTCCTTTCATGGATAAAGAAATGAAGATGAGAAAATTCATCCAACTTGGCCAAAATTAACTGGACATAATTTGAAACCAGATCAATGTCCCACCAATCTTTTTGCTGTTTCTATCACAGCCTCCCTCCCAAAACTCTCTGATTGGATGTATACCTTGAGAAGAGTTGGGAATTCAGAGTTGAAGAGTCCTAATCTCTTTATGTTAGCCTATGCTGCTATCTTCCTACTGCACCTCTGGATAACACCATCATCAAAAGAACAGGTACCTGTGGAACTCTCCTTGAAAATAGGTTTCAATCACAAATATCTCAGGTATATCATGTTAAAATGCCAAAAAAACATAGTAACCTCCCTATAAACCAACTCACTGGCATAAACATTTACATCATTCCTTTTAACATCAGCAAAAGAAACAGATGGTTTAAATTGTCCCTTTGGGTTATCAGAAGGACAGAAGTTTCCACAGATAAATATAAACAGGACTTTTTAAAACATGATATTTATAGCATGATTTAATATGAGTGCTTGTTTATTACCAAAATTTGGAAGATATCCTTAATTTGATACACATGACATATTGACCTAGACCCACATGCACTGAGCTCACAACTATCTATTTTTATTTTAGCCTCAGTAACCATTTTCATGACCTCTGAAGTCAGATTATTTCATAAAAAGAAATACATTGTTTCATTTATGAACTAAGAATGGCAATTTTTAATTATTTTTTCATATCTTCAGTTTAGGTCATTTTAGCTCTTTCCTTCACAAATTGTAGCAAAATACATTTTAGCAGAAAGCTTCATGGACATTTGTAAAATGGAGAACGAATTCAATGATATATGTTCTTGATTGTTATAACTCTAGTGTCATGTTAAGACTGGGAAAGTAAATTCAGAGGCAAATTGTCTTCCATAGATTCTAAACCAAGTTATCATCAGACACTTCCTGATCATTGCTATCAGGACCATGGCTAATATCATCTAGAAAAATATGATCCATATCAAAATACACTCTAATCTTATAATGTATAGTTATTCTTTCATGGATTTGCAGTTATCACTTTTCATAGTATCTGTTTATACCTTCAGGAGTTGCTCAGCAATATATATTTGTGGAACAATTACTCTGTCATGCTCTTATATCTGGTTTTAGAATCTTCATCCAGATGAAAGATAGAGAGTCTTACCCACCTTGAATAATGTTCCTTGTTTCTCAAGACAGCTGGATTAGTGTCCTAGTTACAGTGGAGCACAGTATGTGTGCATAAATTGGTGTTATGAGGCTGGAACAAAATATTTGACACCGCCAGCCTAAAGAGGTTTGCTTTGCCCCATTGTTTCAGAGGTCTTAATCCATGACTGATGACTCTGAGGCAGAATTCTCATGCAGCAGAATGGGCAGAAAAAAGCTGCTCAAGTTATGGTCACTGGGTGATCAGAGAGCATAGGAAGAGCATCAGAAAGGAGGGCAGTCCTTGGGGTCATACTCTTGTGCTGCCTCCAATGAGGCCCTACTTCCTAATAGCCCATTAGACTGAAATCACTAGCATATCAACCCATCGGTGGGTGAGCTTGGAATCCTCAAAGTCCCATCACTTGACCAAGAATCTTCTAATCATCCATTCATGATAATAACCAAGATTAACTAGCGCAGCATGTTTGTTGATCATAGTGTCCAGAAAGAAAAGTGCACCCTCTTCAGACATGTGAAAGTTTGCTCATTCCACTACCTTGGGTACAAATAACATGATACAATTACATGGTTTTAAGGATTTTAGGCTCTACAGCCAAGCAAACTCTAAATTCAATCCCAGTTCTATTTTCTTGGTTACATTACTTAGCCTCTTGGTTCTTCAGCTTTTTCAACCTATGAACTAGAGACAATAGCACCTTATCTCATAGGATTGGTGTTAAGTTAATAATAGCATGAGAAATGGGTTAAATATATAGCCATTAAATAAATATTTTTTCTGGTATTACTATCACTGCCAGAAGCACATCACATATTGTCTATCCCAGTCTTCTTCCCCATCAATTCACTTATTATTGCAGCCAGAGAGATCCTTCTAAATACAAAGGATAGTTTCTCTACTTAAAAGCAGAGTAGGGGGAAATTTCTTTTCAGGCAACTATTTTTTAAATGAGGGACAACAGCGGCAGGGGAGATGGCTCAGTGGAATAAGCGCTTCCCTGGCAAGCGCAAAGGCCTGAGTTCAATCCTTGGTTCCACCAAAAATAAATAAATAAATAAATAAATAAATAAATAAATAAATAAATGACAACATATAGATTAAGCCCATGAACCCAAAAAGGAGAGAAATTCATAAAGTAAGCCTCCCCCCAGTTGCCTAGTTGTCTATCTGGCAACAATTGTATTATTTATACTAACAACAGTTAAGCAGAGTACTGTTCTCCCACTAAGCTAAGGAGGCAAAAATCAGAGTTCTTAGTAGTTGAAATAGCTGAAATATGATGGGTGGGGATAGTGGTAGAGAGCAGTGGTCCAGAAATGAGTGATAAATGAATCACCTCAAGACCATAGCTGAGGGTGAGCTGTGGATGCTCAGGGCAAATTGCCAGATGCTTAACAGCTCATTGTTCTACAGTTACAAACTGAGCAAAGATATTGGAGGTTAAGTAATGTCTATGGAAATTGCAGTTCCAGTCTTGTCAGATTAAAAATATTTCCTTAAGGGAGAAACCAAGAGGGGGAGGAGAAGGCAAAATTATCAGAATTAAGATGTGTTAATGTAATCACTATGTACTGCAAACATGTATAAAATATTTCTAATATTTTCAAGTCTAACAGTGCTGACATTTAACTGAGATACCAAAGAGCCATGCTGTGCAGTAAGACTTGTTCTATTGTTGTCCTAAAAAAAAAAAAACAAAAGCCTAAAGCCAAACTCTAACAAGATTCACAAAGATCCAGAGTTTAGAGTTTGAGGCCCACCAAGTTATACAGATTTTCAAAATACTGAAGATTTCTCACAGTTCATAACTTACGAAGCATGAAATCAAGGTGCTCAATTTCTTCAGGACCAACAAATGATAGCAGCTTTTGCTAAGTAAGAAGTAAAAAACTGGCAGAATCCTAACTTTCTCCAACATATTGGCCAAAATATCTAGTATTTAGCAAAAAAGAAACAGAAAATACACTTAAGAAAAAAAATGTTGGTAGAAGCAGAATTTTCTGGGTCAGCCAGATAGCTCAGTGGATTAAAGCACCTGCTTAGGCAAAGCACGGTGGCTGGGGTTCAATCCCCAGTGTACTGGAAACAGGAGAATCACTATAAGTTCGATCTATATATTTGTTTTGGTACCAGGGATCAAACTCAGGACTTTGCATTTGCCAGGCAAACACTTACTCAACTGAGCTATCTCCCTGGCCCCTTGATCTATATATTGAGACCCTGTAGACCCTTACTAAATACATAAAAAACAGAATTTTCTTTATATAAAATTTTCTTTATACGAGACTTTTCAACAAATGTGCTGAAATAATTATAACCTAAGCTATGTGAGAAACAAACTGCAGCCTGTACCTCACACTGCTACAGTTGAATGGGCCACAATAGGCCGGGTTTCTGTGTACAGCAAACAAAGTATCGCCAATGCCCAATAGTAAGAATTAAGGAGCTATGTTTCTTGAAGATCATAGGCAGTTGTCCTCAGAATCAGTCTCTGCCAGCCAAGCTATAACACCCACCAAGAATGGTGCTGGTGCAACAGGAATTCACAGCACACAGGTGAAAGACAACAGTAGCAACCACAGAGGCCTTTAAGTCAGGTTGCAGAGTTTAAAGGCTTAAGGCTTCTGCTTTGGTGCCTCCCACCGGCTCTCCCAAGGTGTGGTGCTCTTCACCTCAGGAATCAATGACATCCCAAGCTTGTGTTATTTTCTTTTCTATCTCTCCCAGGACAATAGAAGCAGGAATCACCTCAGGGTACTATTTCGGGTTAAACAGAGGGAAGGGATGACTGGCTCATTCAACTCTTGTTTCTCATTGTACTACCACTTTCTGCAAAAATCAATTTTAAATGAATTATAGAACTACATTCAGATGAAAACCATAAAGCTTCTAGAATCAAATGTAGGAAAAATTTAAATGCAGTAGGAAAAAAAAAGCATGGATAAATTGAACTGCTTAAAAAGTTAGAATTATCAAAGATGACAGAGTGGTGAACAGCAGTAAATCAACCTCTCTGAGATTTGAGGTCAAGATGCTGAAATATAGAAAGGTGGAGTAATGAAGAAGAAGGAAAATGGGTCTTCAGGACCCAGAAAAGATCAAAAGCAAGAATTTGAGTCCACTAGGAGAGTAAAGAAAGAAACCTCAGGAGAGAAGAGGGAAGTGAAAAACAGCATTTCTCCCTGAAACCCAACTCATGGTGTGAGAACAGTAGCTCAGTCTTCAGGAGCACAGTGCCCATGAGTGAGTCTGGGGCCTCCATGAGGAAAGGCACCAGTGGATCACAGCAGTAGATCTTCAGGCCAAAGTGGCTAGTGCATGACTCCAGTCCAGACCTCTCCAGAAGGGGGCAAAGGGCCCATGACCTTCAGGAAATGGAACAGCTGAACCTTGAGCTCTGAGCAGCCACAGGTTGGCTCCATCTCAGGGCTCCCAGTGTCATGGTGAAGCTCAGTCTTGGATACACTTAGCGTCAGGGAGCCAATTCAAGCCAGAAAGAGACAACCAGAATGTTGTGGGCTTTATGCATGTCCCAGCCTCCTAGCCAGAAACCAGGATCAGTCTGAATTTCAGTAAACTTTCAAGCACAGGCTTGTTGGGATTCCCCACTATAATTCTACTGTAGACTTGCTCAGATCAAACAACAGGGATCTGGACTCTGTCTGCCTCCTTTGTCTATCAGTGAGAGCAAGGACATTCCCTGAAGTAGATTTTTTTTCTTCCTTTTCTTTCTTCATTGTGTATTCTTCTTTTTATGTATGAACATTATTTTCTTTTTTTATTGTTTTATTCTATTCTTGGTTCTGTTTCTTCTATCTGTCTGTTTATCTTTCCTTTTTTTTTTTTTACATAAAACTAAGGTCAGATGGAACCCTCTCACCACAAAAGCAACGTACACTAGTAGAAAGTAGAGGTAATTTTACCCATGAGACAGTAGGAGAAAGAGGAAAACAATGACAATCTTAACTGAGTTGTAGATTACACATGCACACATCTGTCAAAATGCATTTGGCCTTAAAAATGTGCATTTTAAATTTTTAGCCCAGAAAAACATAATTTTTTATTATATTTGTGATAAGAGTGTGAATTTTATTGAATTTAAATTTACCTCAATTTAGTTCATACAAAAAAATTAATTCAAGTGTAGTGGCACATGCCTTTGATCCCAGCTCTCTGGAAGAAAAATTGTAAATTCAAACCCAGTCCAGAAAACTCAGCAACTTAGCAAGATTCTGTATGAAAATAATAAAAAGAGCTGAAAATGCAGGTCAGTGCAGAGGACATGAGTTCAATCCCCTGTATGCAGAAGGGTTTTAGGCTTTTCATATCATAACTTGCAGTCCTGTCTTCAGCCTAATCTCTAGCTGTTTCTTCTTCAAGTGTTCACCATTTTGGACTTTTCATTTCTAACCTTCAGAGTCTTGCCTATAATACCCACATATAAGTGCTCTTCCTCTTTCCAAGAACTGTAGGGTAACACTCAAAAGAGGAGATATCACATTTCATTGAACCTGCTTGGTTCTCTACTAAACCTATCCCAGCCTCAGCACTTAATAAACATTTATGGAGCAGTGAATTAATGAATCAACAATAAATAATAAGCTCATATGAATCTCATCCTCAGATATTGAGGTAGATTCTCACTGATTCCAAAAAGAGTAGTATTTTGTAATTTAAATCTATTAAGAGCTTCCCCCTCTACATGAGTGATAATTTTGGAATAGTGTCACACCCTTTCTTATAGGCATTTTCTCCTAAATTGTATTACTGAGAAGCTGCAGATTTAGTCTAAGCCATGAGTCACTGAAATGCAATTCTTGGCTATGCTTTCGCCTACCATCCTGTTCCCCAAAGTAGCCAAATCAAACATTCCATATTAACCTTGATTTTGATTATCTAAGGGATTTCTTTTCAATCTACATTGTTCATCAGAACAGTTTGCATTCTTCTTCTACCCTGAGAAATGTAGCATATTCTTATTATATTTCTTATTTTTAAAAACTACTTTTGAAAAAATACCTGACTCTGTTAAATGAATGAGCCCATGCATTGGATTCTTATAAAAATTTCAGAAAAGGAAATATGTATATAGCCTGTATACATCACAGGCTATATAAATGAAGCCTGATCAAATAAATTCTTATTTAGCTTGTCACTTTTTCTTGCATCTTTTATTCTATTTCTTTTGTACCATATTTTCAAAGTTCTGAGGGGAAACTACACCATTTATTAAATTCTAAGATTAGAGAGAGAGAGATAATAGCCCTTCTCATCTAACTTAGAAGCCTGTTGTGAATATAAAATTAACCCAATATGGAATGTTCTGTGACACAGTAAAGGCATTTCTGGGACATTAAACGCAATTTAGAGTCTGCTACACTATATGTACTGTATCTAGTTGCTAGACATCCCTTCAACAGGTATTGACAGTTCTGTTTTATGAATGAGGTTTCCAAAGTCACACAACTAAGTGGAAAAGCCAAAATCCAAGCCTTTTCCAATCCTCAAGCTGATCTCCTCTTCTATATCCAACATGGCTTTGTTTCTGTATATGCTGAAGAGGGAATGAAATATATGAACTCAGAGTAATCTAGTTCTCCAGTTAGACTGACTGGACAGTAACTGGTGGCACCCACTTTTGGAGACTCAGAATACAAGCAGAGGGGTAAATATGGTGGATATCACAACATTTGAGGTGGGGGCCATTATGTCGACCTACTGGGGCAGTGAAAGTCTGAAGCTCCAACTACAGGCCAGGGTTGAAAATGAAGGTATGAACGCCATGAGCATCTAAGTAATGGTTGACATTTTAGGTCTGTACTAAATCACCCCCAAAAAAATATATAGAATAAGAAGAGGATAAAACAGATCTTTAGGGCTGGTGAGATGGCTCAGTGGTCTAAAGCACCTACTTAGAACAAACTTAGCAAAGCATAGGGACCGCGGTTCAATCCCCCACCACCACATGCCAGCCAGCACTACCCCCTGGTGGGCTGAGCTGGCCACACACACATACACACACACAAACACACACACACACACAAATAAATAAATAAATTTTTAAAAAACAGATCTTTAATTCATTGGCTTCTAGGTTCTTTTTTTGGACTTTATACAAGAATCAATGCATGGATTCTTTCATTTAATAAGTATACTTGGCCTCCATATGTGTGAATTGAAAATATTAAGAAAAGTTGCATTTATTACTGAGCATGTACAGGCTTTTCATAGTCTGTATCCCCCAAATAATAAAGTACAGCAACTGTTTATATACCACTTAAATTGCTTTAGTGTCAAAACTAAACTAGATCTGATTTCATTTATGGGAGGATGTCTACTGAGCCATCTCCCCCGCCCCCATTTTACATGGATTATATCAATTTCTACTACTTTACTACCTCTTTCCCTGTTACTCTTTCAAAATTATTTCTCATTTCACAAATCATAAAGACTTCTTTCTATTATATATTTTGTACTTCAAACCCATTTACTTTAATGCCAAGAATTCAGTCAAATCTTGACAAATTTGGAATTGTGAAGCCACAGGGAGGTATGTGCATGACCGCACTCTTGTCTCCCATCCCTGTTTCTCACTGGATACCTGGCTCACTCTTCTCTGAAGAAGCTCTCTACTCCAAAATTTGCCTAATGAAAATGCAGCCTCCACACAGTTGTTTATAGCTATTCTCTTTGAATCCCTCTTGGTTTTTCTTGTTCCATAATACTGTGTACATATTTTTTTAAATCCTTAAAACTGTCTTTCAGGACTGAAATCCTTCTTCCTGCATTGCATCTAACACTACTGAACCTGAGAGAGATCGTGGCCCCCTAGATTACTCTCAACTATTCAAAATTTAAATACAAAAAGGCATCCTTGCCCTGGTGGACTTCAGGAGTCCAGTGACAAAGGAGACACTTTTATTATAAGCAGAAACATAAGATGAGCATAACAGAATTCTATGAAAAACTAATAGATTTGTGAACACAGAGGTGTAGTAATACAAAGAATGATGCCTGACAAAGCAAGGAAGTCACTGCAGAAAGGAAATTTGAATGAAACATGGAAGGACTTATCACTCTTGCGTTATTAAAGAAGGGGACAGCCTGGGCTGTGGAGTTGTAGCCACAGGAACAGAGGCACAGTACTTGTTAAAACAAGAACAGTACTTCTTCTTGAACTCATAGCACACCTTCAAAGCTGGCCAGCACACCACAGACACAGCACAGGCTGAGCCTGACTGGAGACTCTGCTGAAATGTTTTAGACTATTCTGATTTCAAGTGATCCAGGGAAGACAACACTGGTGAACAGCGATGACATAAAACTTTAGTCTCGCTCTTGCTGTCTACTTTCTGTCTTTTTCTCGTCTTTGCACTCCCACCGCAACCACAACATAAATCAGCATGGAAAACAATATGGGACTTGGCAGTAATTACTGTTAGCTTTGAATGATGAATACATAGCAGACATGGGCACTACAAAAGCTGCTTGTGTGGCACATTATGCTTTTTTCTTGGCTCTCCCTAAGTGTGTTTTTGTTGTCTCCATCTTACAGCCTATATTGTTCAGCTTTTCATAGAACTTTTGGGTCACCCCACTAATTAGTATCACAACAGATTCAATACATACCTATTTAGTAAGATAGAAGTTACAGAATCTTGCATGTGCTTCTTTAGAAATGAGTCTGAAGTGGAGGTGTTATTCTCAGGCCAGCTGAAAACTGTCTTCAACATGCTGTAAACAGAAAAGAACTAACAGTTTCACTATTACAAAGTACACCCCGTTGTAACTAAGTATACTCTCAGAGATGAATAAATCAAGCATTTGTTTTTCTTTAGCCCTAAGAATTTCTATTAAACAAGAAAAAATTACTGGAAACATTTTCTTCAAGTTTTGGTAAACTTAAATCTGAACACTTATAAACTCATTCTATCTCCTAAGCTCTAAAGAAGGTGGGCTTGTGTTTCTATAGAAGAGTTTCACTCACACCACTTGTCAGTGAGACAGTTCAATGACATGATTATCCAAAAGAGCCCAATTTCATTTTCTGAACCTCAGAAAATGGAAGATTTTACAGATTCATGGGGTCATACTAAAATTTTGCATATGCACGCAAATATATTTGAGTGGTCACTGATTTGAGCTGTCCCACTCATCCCTACTACATTTGGGGACAGTATGTAATGATAGCATTTCACTTCAGTGTCTATCTATGGAATCACGTATAGTAAATACTGAAAATATTTAGTATATGTGGCATATTAAATCTTTCTTTTGACCACTACCTCTAACTGTTGACCACCTAATGCCAGGTGTATTTATAATATTCAAAATTTATCTTTCCACTGATGTATGGATATATGTATATGTGAATCTATACATGTGTGTAACAATATATTGTTTTAAGTATGCCAAAAGAATACTACACAATACACAGTTTTACAGCTTGCTTTTACTTTTTTTTTTTTTTTTTTTTTTTGGTGGAACCAGGGTTTGAACTCAAGCCCTTGCATTTGCCAGGGAAGCGCTTATTCCACTGAGCCATCTCCCCAGCCACCTAATACTTTTACATTTAATATATTTAACTATTCCATATTAGTCTGTGTACATCTACCTCATTCCATTTTATAGTGTTACTTAGTAATCTATTATTTCATTCTGCTGTGAGTTATTTCCCAGGACTATGTTGATGAAAATTCATATTGTCTCCAGTTGCTGTTGTTGTTGTTTCATTTTGCTTCTGTAGTCCTGGGGATTGAATGCAGACCTCATGAGGGGAAGCATGCTACCACCAAGCTGCATCTCCAACCCCCGGATTTTGTCAGCATACACAGTGAGGCAGGAATATACTTCGCCTCCAGATAGGACCATATTTTAAATCTGTATTGTCAGATAAACTGGAAGTAGAATTTCTGGATGAAAGATGAAGAGTAAAGAAAGACATTTTTGAGCAAAAGTTCAGAAATAATTAGAGGTTAATGTGTTTCTTCGTTTGACCTCTTTCAAGTGGATTTGTTAACCAAGACTATGCAGACAGTGTAGTATATCTCTTCTCTATTCCTGCCGGTACTTTAAATGTCTTTGATGTTTAACCCTTTCTCTGAACCTGTCCTCAAACATGAATCAAATAAAACATTTGCCTTCTGCAGTACTACATCTACACTACCAAGTGTTTGGAAGTATGCATCTTAGTTTACTGCAGTTTTGTACTTTCTATGATCATCTAAAAGTCTCTGTTATACAGAATCCCTCTCCCAACTCATTCACTGGGCCCTCATTCCCCTGGCTGATCTGTATTCACAGACTTCCCACCCTGTTTGCTCAATCCTCACTCTCAGGCCTGCTATCTCTGCTTACCTCAAAAATGTCTATATATATTCTCAAATGATCTTCAAACTAATTCTGCCGTGTATTCCTTATTCTTCTTGTCTCACTGTGATACTAATTTCTTCACTCCGGCCAGGAAGAAAATTCTGTTTTTAAAAGAACACACATAAATCTCTTTCTCTACCCTGTATTCTCCTCAGTGATGACTGTCCATTTCTTCTAAGGACTGTTTTTTTTTAATTTTAATGATAAAGAAATCACCATGAGACAGTTACAAAACAGGTTAGTAGGATAGTTACAATAATTAATACATTGCATATTGTTCTCTTCATAGTAG
>NDGM011254396.1:0-21960 GCA_002564305.1 Octomys mimax | reverse complement strand
AATTAACCACTAGGAAGGATGTGTGCAATGTGTTAATTATTGAAACTGTCCTACCGATTTGATTTGCAACTATCTAATTGCTATTTGTTTATCAATAAAATTATGGGGAAAAAATTAAAAAAAAATAAAGTGGAAAAAAAAGAACAAGGGTGGAAAGGTGGAGGGTATCACTAAGTGAAGAGGGTGCCCAGCCAAACAACGAGCAAGAGAGAAAGATGCCAATTCTTAGGTGCAGAGAGATACATTTAAACAGGTGAATCAAGCATGGCAGACACCTGTCAGAAAAGACAAGAAGCCATTCACCACTGGACTCCACATAAACCTGTAATTGGAGGAAAAGTGTGCTTCTACTGACAGCAGTTTACCTTAAAAATACCTGGGTGTCTTTTGTGATCCAATTGCCATCAGTCAGAGGGCTGTTGGATTTGGAACATGGATGAAATTTCACTTCTTGGAACCCAGAAAAATGTAGGTTTTCTAATTTAGGAATTGGGCGAAAACCACTTAGCTCATCTTGCTTTGAGAGGCAAGCACGGTCATTTTAGTCTGTGTTTGTTTTACCAGTAAACGTTATTAAAGAGAAGCATTTGTTTAAAACTTCAAGCCAGTTATTTTTCTGCACCTTTTGTTGCCTTTGTCCTTTCACAAATGCATTCCTGGGCAAGAAGCCATTTTTGCCTCTCTTTCACTAGAATCCTAAAATCACACGAATAAAGATGCTATTTGGCATAACCACACATGAAGTCATCTCAGTAATTAGTACAGCCAGTGGATTTCAGCCAAACAAGAGAATTGCAGCACTATAACCTGGAGGACTTGTTGCGGATGACACCATCCATAAATCTGCTGTTTTCTACTTTAGGGATCAAAGACAGGAGAGATCCATTACAGTTTTCCTTTGAGCCTTTGAAAACTCCATCTGGACATTTTGATTCAGCTGTAGCACTTTCTAATCTGATGGCAGATTTTGTTCAGGAGTATCCTTACCACTAATATGCTATATTTAACCACAGGTTTGGCAAATCAAACAGAGGTTGTTGCTAAGTGAAGTTTGACACAGAAATGTGGAAGGAATCAAGGGCCGACCAGATAGCTCAGCGGACTAAAGAGTCTGCTTGGCCAGGCGCAGTGAACAGGGTTTGATGCTCGGAGTGCAGTGCCAGCCCTGACCACGGGGCATGCTGAGACATGGAATGAGACTGGGCATGGTGGTGTGTGCCTGTAATCCCA
Organism: Octomys mimax; assembly: GCA_002564305.1. Taxonomy (NCBI): domain Eukaryota; kingdom Metazoa; phylum Chordata; class Mammalia; order Rodentia; family Octodontidae; genus Octomys; species Octomys mimax. Next base: position 20,730 of record NDGM011254396.1, on the reverse strand, counting down.
GCACTTGGGAGGCTGGAAACAGGAAGATCATTACAAATCTGAGCTGCATAGTGAGACCCCGTGCCAAATACATAAAATGAGAGAGAGAAGGAAAAAAAAAATGCTAGAGAAGCAGCTCATTTGGAAGGCTCTTCATTCAATATCCAGCATGATAAAAGTGCTTACACCTGTTTGAGTTATACAGAAAAAAAAATCAGGGGTGGGGATTTCCATGGTTAGCAGTTCAGGTTGGCTTGGTCTGGCTGTGGTCTGGTTTATCTTTATCTAGTGTCATTTTCTCTGGACTGCCCATGCAGAACTTTGTTGACATCCAGAAAGTTGCTTTGCTTGGAGTATAGCTTTTTGTCACTAAACACTTTTCAACTAGACTTGTTCCACTTGGGACTCAAGGCACCTGTTGGGGAGAATGACTTAGTTTTAAACTCAGAAGGAAACAGTTAAAAGGTCAGATGAATTCAGAGAAACAAAATGGACTTCGTTGGGTCAGGAGCTGGGCCCGCCTTTTTCATGTCGCTGTACTTGACCCACAGGTTCTACATGCTGGGATTCAATCAATTTCAGATCAAAGTATTTTAAAAAGTTACAGCCTGGGATCAATATACACAGATCATTTTTTTCTTGCTGTCATGCCCTTTTTTTATTATTAAAAAAATATTTTATTATTTTTTTTTATTGCTTAGGGCATGACAATAAGAACTTATACAACTATTCCCATAGCATTTACATATATTAGCTTACATAACTTACAGATGACTTAATGTATATGGGAGGACATAACATGGGCTTGATGCAAATATTGTGCCATTTTACATTAGAGACTTGAGCCTCTACAAATTTTAATGTATTTGGAGGTTCTGGAAATCACTGTCCTCACAACCAAAACATGACTGTGCTCAGACTGCAAAAGATTGACAGCATCTACTAGGGTCTGTATTCTTATACAACTCTCAAACTATATTCTTTCTCTCACTGTGCACTTTTTTATTTCTATTTATTTAGCTGGCCAAGGAGCTGATATGATGATGTATCTTGGTACCCTGCACCTGTTATGCAAGGCCAAGAATAGAGGAATAAGTATGCATGATAGATCGATTAGATAATCATTTAATTTGAATTATATTATTTTACTATGTATGTGCATTGGAATTGGTATTGATTTTATTTTATAGATTTTAATGGCATTTATAAATGATATTTTTCATGCATTTTTTAATACATTACTCATAAAAATAATGATATCTTTCTGTATACATTAAGGAGGAGTAAAAAATTATATTGATTTTTTGAAATAAAGTATTTACAAATAATTTCTTCATGGGACAAACTTATGTATCTTCATCAATTTTGCAGCCTTACTTGAGTCATTGATATTTTTAAGAATTTAATAAATATTATTTTTCTTGTTTTTTCTTTTAAAGATTTATTTGGTACAGGGTCTCGCTGCACAATTCAGACTCATCGCGATCCTCCTCTCTCAGCCTCCCTAATGTTGGGATTGCCACAATGCCCAGTTCCGGGGCCACCACATCCCAGGGCCCAGTGTGGGCCCTGGCACGGCATGTGGTACCAGGGATTGGACCTGGTCCCATGTGCTTACCAGGCAGGCACTTAGCAGAGCTATTCTCCCAACTCCTTCAATATTATTTTTCAAACAGAATGTTTCCAAAGTTATAACTTTGAGTAGTAAGTTTCAACTTGTTGATGATTTCATTTATTCTCACTTTAGATCATCATTTTCTAAATAAAAATCACTTTCTTTACAAGTGTAGACCTGATTTCAGAGAAAATAGTGGTAAGTTGAAATGATTTTAATTCCATTTTTTTGTATTAAAATTGCTATCTGTTTAGACCATGTATTTGCAGAGTACTGTTGTTTTGTTTCAATCAAGTATATCTTTCTTTGAAAAATATTTTCACAAGCAAATCATATCAAATAAATTATCCATATTTATAATTATTTTGGTCATTTCTCCAATTGTACAGGGCACTAGACTGGAATACTTGAGGTCCTCTCAATTTCATTCTGCCCTGTTACCAGAAATTAATTTTATGAAGTAAAAAGATTGCTATTAAAAGATCCCTCCCACAAGTTGATATATTTCAAAGAGCAATTATATAATTTAAAAATTAAACCTTGAACAACATTTGGATTGTGTGTATTTAATGTGTGCATTTTCTCTTTTGCTTTTGCAGCATTAGATTTAAATGTCATCTTGTTTGCAAGCTTTGCTTTCAAAATTCTCAATTTGCTAAGAGCACACAAACTTATTTTATGGTGTACCATTTATTGAATATGCTGATAAAAGATTTACATCTGATTTGGAATAAAAAGAGCATGCCAAATTTAGAAGATTCATTTAAACAACGCTTAATGCCATCATAGGACACTTAAGCTGACTTACATAATACTTCCTCAACTGGCTTAAGCATTTTTAAAATTTGGGGTCAAACAACAAAATGGAAATCCGTACTGCTAAGCAGAATTTCTGGAGCTGACGTGTGTGTCACAGCAATATTACCATTCAGTTACTCTGTGTTTGTGTAAGCAGTGCTATATTTTGACTACATTTTTATCTCTATCATTAGAGTATTGATGCTTCTTTAAAAGGAATCTGTAATTATGTGTATGCTACAATTTCAAGTATGTTTTTCTCCCATAGGTCCATTAATTTACTAAAAATTTTCTTTTTACTAAAGAGTATGAGGCTGTGCATCACTAAAGCTTTTATTTGTGTATTTACTGCAGAACAAATTAATTGTCAAAATAGAATTATTCATAGCTGAATTTAAAACAAATAACATAAAATGTGTCATTTTTAACACAAGAAACTTACAACCACTTTATTTAGATTTTTTCCCAATGAGCAAAAATTTGACACATTATTGGAATTAACTTGGATTATTTTCACTTTAAAGTCTCTGATAATACTTATGAAAATCTTGTCTTTTTAAAAAATCTTTGCAAGATAGTCTTCTTCTCTTGAAGGCAGCTCGTTATCCCCTTTACATTTTTATTTTTATTTTGGTGTATGTTTCACTCTTCATATATTCATTAAAAAGTTTGGAATGAAACGTAAGGCAAATTAATTTAGAAAAGCAGCCTTTGCTCTAAGAAAAAAGGTATGTCCCATTGTATATCTGGAACTTCTGCCATGTATATATTAAATCTGGGGGCCAGGGAGATGGCTCAGTAGAATAAGTGCTTGCTTGGCAAGTACAGGGTCAGGAGTTCAATCCCTAGTTCCAAAAGAAAAAAGAAAGAAAGAAAATATATGTATTAAATCAGTGGTCCCTGACATCTTTGGCATAGGGGCTGTTTGTGTGGAAGACAGTCTTTCCACTGAGGTTGGGATAGGGGATGGGGAAGGTGAAGAAATTTTGGGGGTGATCTCTTGGGTGAGATGCAACAGAATGCCCCCTCCTTTCCCCAGGTCATGGCAGGGTTCATGCTCCTATGAGAGTCTGGTGCACAATGATATGGAAGGAGGCTGAGCTGGGGTGGGGATGGGATGGACAGGAGCGGCAGTGAGGCCCAGGCACTGAAGGGCTGGTCTTGCTTGTGGCATGGCTGCTGGGGACCTCTGTGTTATGTCATCATCTGTGGGCTTCATTTGAAAATTTGCTCACTGTTGAGGCTATTTCCAAAGCTTATCTAGATTCTTGTGCTCTCAATTTCACAGGACTAATGATGGCTTTATAGGGCACACTGTGGAACATAAATGAAGGTCAAGAAATGGGAGACAACACCAAGGAAAATTTAGAGAACTAAATTTTAAGATTTCAGCTATCCAGTGGCCTATAGCATGTTCCATTATTTTCTTTAAATAAGAACATGTTCCTCGTGGGCACAGCAAGAGACACAAAGCCATTTTGTGGAGTCCATTTGGATTTTGTAGGCAATTTATATCACGTTTGGGTGCCTGTTTTGAAACATTTACAGGTTAACCCACAGCCTACTTGCTTTTTTAATTTTTAAAAATTTATTTATTTACTTATTTATTTATGTATTTATTTAACACAGGATATGGCTAAACAGCTCACTCATAGTGATCCTCCTGTCTCAGCCTCCCCAGCTCTTACAGGCATGTGCCACCACACCTAGTTTTGGTGGCTGGCTAGGCATGCAGTACTGGGAATCAAACCCAGGTCCTTAAGCTTGCCAGGTGGGTGCTGAGAGCACTGCACTGTCTCCCCAGCTGAAGCCTATTTGTCTTGAAAGAGTGCAAGATTTGAGGGTTTTGCCATCTATTTCTATAATGCATCAGATCCAACAGAACTTGAGAGGTTTGATCCTAAGGATTTGTCAGCGGACCATGATGGGGAAGTACAGGGCTAAAGCAGTAGAAATTTTCAGCAAAAATATGCATCTTCTACAGACAACTATGCTCATCTTCTGAGCTTTCCAGAGGTGAAATGCCTATAACATAAAATTCAGCATTTTAAAGTGAACAGTTCAGCAGTGTTTAGTACACTCACAATGTTGAGAATCCACCATCTCTAGGTCCAAAATATTTCCATCACTTCAAGGCAAATCCTTTGCCTAGCAAGCGGTTTCTCCTGATTCTGGCTCAACAACCTCTGGCAAGCACCTATTTCCATTTTCTCTTGTGGGTTTATTTATTATGGAAATTTCATGTAAATGAAATCTTATCTTACTTCAGATCTTGTGTGTGTGGCTTCCTCCTTGGCATATGATTTTCAAGGCTTATCTATGTTGCAACGTTCCTCCATATTTTGTTCTTTTTTATGGCTGGGTGCTAGTCCATTGTATGAATGTATCATTATTGATTTATCGCTTCATCCAGTGAAAAGCATTTGCTCTGTTTCTAACTTTCAGTGATACTATAATCATATATATATATTTGCATAGATCCCTGGATCCCTGGTTTCATTCTTTTGGGTATATACCCAGGAGTAGAATTACAGGGTCATATAGCCATTCTCCATTTAACTTTTTAAGGAACTGCCAAATGATTTCCAATAGCAGCTGAACCATTTTACATTTGCACCAGCAATGAACTGTGATTCAAGGATCTGTACTGCCTTGCCAACCCTTGACAATTTTTTTAAACTGTAGCCAATTTAGTGAGTGGGAAGTGGTACTGCTTTGTGGTTTTGGCTTACATTGCCCTAATGACTAATGATGGTGGGCATTGACGCATGTGTTTATTGGTCATTTGTATATGTACTCTGGAGAAATGGCCATTCAAGTCTTTTCCTCTTTAGAAATTAGGTGTTTTTATTAAGAGTTCTTTTAAAAAATCTGGATATGAAACTGTGATCAAATGCATGATTTGAAAATATTTTTCCCACTCTGTGGATTACTTTTTCGAATGGATGCCTTTTGTTTATACTCAAAATTGAGCTCAGAACCTTGCGCTTACCAGGCAGGCTGGATAATGTTCTTGGGTACACAAAATGTTTTAATTTGGATAGAGTCCAACTTAGTTGCTTTTAATTGTTTTTCAAGTTTTTTGTAACATATCAAAGAGGAATCTATTGCCAAATCTAAAGTTATGAAGATTTAATCCTATATTTTCTTTTAAGAGATATGTGGTTTTAGCTTCTTTAATTAGGATGTAAGCCTACATTGAGTTAATTTCTACATATGGTAAGATGTTGGAGTATAATCTGTTTTAGTTTATTTTTCTTTCTTTATTTTATTTTATTTGAACTGGGGATTGAACTTGGGCCCTTGCTCTTGCCAGCAAGTGCTGATTCTGCTAAGATATACCTCCAGCCCAACCTCATATTTTAAATGTGGCTATCCAGCTTTCCCAACACTGTTTATTGTAGAGACGGTTCTTTTTCCCACTGAATGGTCATTGTACCCTTGTTAATGATCAGTTGGCCCTAGATGCATGGATTAATTACCAGCTCTCTGTTGTGTTCTGTTTGCTTATATGTAACTTTACTACAGAACCACATTCTTTGACATTTACAAATTTGAGGTTTTAACATCAAGAAAGAGTCCTCCAACTTTGATTTTCATTGCTTTTTAACCTTTTGAATTTGAAGGTTGCAGTATGAATTTAAGGATTCCACTTTCTGTGCCTTCAAAAATGGTTGTTGGAATCCTGATAGGGATTATGTTGAATCTGTAGAACGTTTTGGGTAATATTGAGACCATAGCGATATTTTTTCTTATTCTCACAGCTTTTATTTATTGTTTTATTAATTGTATTGAGAAAAAAATAGCTATGAGACAGTTTCAAAACCAATAAGTAGGACAGTTTCAATAATTAATATATTGCATCTTGTTGTCTTCATAATATTTATTCATAGTACAAGATGCAGACATGATATCCTGTCCAAACACTATTAGAACAACTCTTTCTTCTCATTGAATTAAGAGAAAGTAGTTGTATGTTTATTCTAACTATCTTGCATACACAGATACAAAATGGTCCTTCATTTGTAACCCCTTTTTTGTTTAGTTTTGTCAGAGATGGTTATTTTATTGCCATTTAAATATTGTAGATGCTTGAATTCAGCAAAATAATCCAATATAGTCCAGTAGTCCATAATACTATGGACTACTGCAGATATGGGTTATCTGCAGGACTGGCAATGTCAGAAGTTGTGGACTTGAGACTTTTACAACTCAGTGTATTAATATGGCTTCACTTTTTATACCTAGTTTTTATACTTTTCTGCTGGGTGTTAAGACCAAGATAAAGCAAGACCTGTATAACAAGAAATGTAACTTTTGTATCTGATAAGGTCAGTCAGATGCCCTCAGAATTTACCCTGAAACCCTGTACCACAGTCAGTAGATCCTTTGTCAGTGTCAGCCATGTGAATGAGTCATGGCCATTGCTTGACCAGTTGGCTCTCTGTGAAAGCCTGATAGAATGTTTTCTCTCCATGTGACTCTCCTTAGGCACCCTATACATTATCTATCACTTTCCTCCATGGCCCCATAATCTCCTTGATCAATAAATTTGGGACACTACTGAGTTACAGGGTATTACAGTACAGATTCTCCTATGTCCTGAGTCCTCACTGACCTTGAAGGGTTAGGGCCAAAATATTGCCTGTCCTTGCAGCCCTTCTTTTTCTGTAATTTTTACTCTGCAAATTTAAGTTGTTAACTTTCCAGAAGAGAAGCTTTATGATATTATTACCCTATACCATAGGCAATTGAGCTTAACCTCACTATCTGTCTGAATGTCAAACATCTTAGACATAACATGGAAGAGGTATTTTCTATCAAGTATTGATATGTTAAACTTTAAATCCCTACACAATGTGAAGAAAAAATAAATAAAAAGTAAGGACAACTAATTACATATTTTTACACAGAAATTTAGAAATCTAACCATATACAGCACTGTAGCAGGATAGTCCTATGACTTTTTTTTCTTCTCTCTTGTTTTCATTTATTACTCTTTTTCTAAAATGAACATTTACTTGAGAGACAGTATGGCAGTAATTGGCATGACATGAGCAGCAGTACGTATTTTGAAGAACAGAATGACAGGCATTCCAAGCATGACCCTAGTATTATACATTGCTATCTTCAGTGCAGTTGCTTAGTTCACAGGTATCAGCATATATCGTTAGTCAGGGTGAGAATCTTTCCAATTAACTGCTAGTTTCAAAAACCTGCTGAAGAGTCTCAGGATCATTGCCTCAACCATCTTGTGCACATAAATGTATGGCAAAGCCATACATTTTGTCATGTTTCCTAGCTTTTCTCCTTGCCCTCTGTTGTTTAATCCTTAAGTTCTCATTTTCCTTTTAATTGTGTTACACCTTTCTATTTTTATTTCTTCTTTTGAATTCTTTCACTAGGTGGACTATATGATATTTACAGATGTGGGTCTGGTTTATTTCACTTATGAGTATATCTTCAAGTGGCATCACTTAAATAGAAAGGCATTGAGTTTATCATTCTTATCATAGCTGAATAATACTCTACTGTATAAAGAGACCTTAGCAATATTAACTGTTCCAGTATATGAACCTAAAATCTGCATTTATTTGTTCTTCTTAATTACTCTCAGCAAATTTTGAGATATTTAGTATACTTCCTTAAGGCAATTCATTCTTTTGGAAGATATTATAAGTGATTATTTTGTTATTTAAAAAAATTGTTCATTGCTGATATCTAGAAAAACAAATTACTTTTGTGTGGTGATCTTGCCTAGCCTGGGACTTCATTTGATTGTTTTGTTAGCACCATTAGTACCTATTTTTGTGTGAGCTTTTTTTCATTTTTAAATGCAAGATCATGAAATCTGCAAATGCAGATAGTTTACTTCTTTTCCAACTTAGCTATCTTATTTCTTGTTCTTTCTTAATGAGTTTGGCTTGAACTTCCAGTATAATATTGAATAGCAGTAGTAAAAGCAAACATCTTAGATTTTCACTGGCTCTCAGGGGGAAAGTTTTTGCCTTTGCTCATTGCATTAGTCAGCTTTTTCCTTGCTGAGGTATAATATTTCCAATTCAGAACCTAAATGAGGGAAAATTTAATCTGCTATGATTTCTGTCCATAATCACCTGGCTCAAAGGAGAGACATCATGGCAGAGTGGTGTAGCAGAGAGAAACTGCTTGGTTCCCGTCTGCCTGAAAGCAGATCAGGGAGAGTACCAGAGGAAGAAGAAAAAGACAGAAGGGTAAGAGATCAGACATAGACCCCTCAGCCATGCTTCCATGACAAGTAGAAATGCACTCCAGTAATCTCCAGGTAGATCCAAAGGCCAATCAAATTGAGCCCCCACTCCCACCTCCGTCCTTAACCATGGAGAGGTGAATTAGGTTTAGTGTTTCAGGAACACTCTTTATTGTGCTAAAATTCTCTCCTACTGTCATTTTGAGTGTTCTCTATTTTTTTAATCATGGAAGTGCATTGGGTTTTGTCAAGTGCATTTTCTGCATTTATTAATACAATTATTTATCCTCTATCTTATTAATGTAGTATATTATGTTAGTTAATTTTCTTATCCTGAACCATCTTGGTAAATTTGGAAAAAAAATCTACTTGATAATGTCGTATAATTTTTTTTAATGCTCTCGTGTTCTGGATTGCTAGTATTTGATGGAGCAGTCATGAATCTTTATTTATAAGGGATGCTAAGCTGTCATTTTCTTGTGAATTTTTAAATCTTTGTTATTAGGGTAAAATGAGCCTACAGAATGGATTTGAAGGTATCTTTCCACTTTAACATTTTGGAAAATTTGAAAATATTAGTGCCGACTCTTTATAAATGTTGGTAGTGCTTACCTGCATCTTTGTTGTGAGATTTAAAATTATTGATTCCATATTTTAATTATTATAGGCCTGCTTCTTTCTGAATTTTCTATTTTTCTTTGAGTTAATTTCAGTAATTTGTGCTCTTTTAGGGATTACTACATTATATCAGAGTTATTTATTTCGCTGACTGTAAAAGTACATACTATGCTCTTACGGCCCTTTCTAGTTGTACAAAATCTGCTGTAATCCCTATTTTCATTACTGATTTTGAGCCTCCTCTGTTTTTTCTTTTGTCACTTGGGCTAAACAGTCATTGGTTTTCTTGATCTTATCAAAGAAACAACTTTTTGTTCCAGCAAGTTTTTATACTAGCTTTGTTCTCTATTGTAGCCAACTAAATTCGAATCTTTATTTTCTTTCTCTTGCTATCATTTAGTTTTCTATTCTTTCCCTGGTTTCATAAGGTATAAGTTTAGGTTTTGGCTTGTAGTCTTTCTTTTTAGAATGTAGCTTATTTTTCTTTTTAGTGGCAGAGATGAGATCCGTGGCCTCATACATGCTGCCAAACACTCTACTGCTGAGCTATAATGTAAGTTTTTGTAGCTATAAAATTTCCTTTGGGCATTCTGTTACTTTTGTTATGTTGTTTTTATTTTCATTCATTTATAAATGTTTTCTAATTTCCATTGTGATTTTATTCTCAGACCCACTGGTGAGGTAAGGATGAGTTGTTTAATTTTCACATATTTGTGATTTCTTTTTGTTGTTGTTGTTGTTGACATCTAAATTGATCCTACTGTGGTAGGAGAAAATAACATGGATGCGGTAAATGTTTTACAATTTTCCAAAGCTTATTTTGTGGCCTAGCATGTGGTCTATCCTGGAGAATGTTTTACGTGCTCTTGAGAATGTGAATGCTGCTGTTTCTTGGTTTCATGTTCCTGTCACAATTGTCGATTCGCAGAATTTTCAAAGTCCTCTGTGCCTTCCCTCTCTTTGCTCTCGATAGACCATCCTCTGCTAGGATGGCACATTGTTGTCCCCAAGTATTGTCACGATCTGTCTGCACCGCCTTTCAGTTTTGGAAGTGTTTGCAGAGATTCTGCTGTTCAGCACATGTAGTTTATCATTGCTGTGGCTACATGAGAAAGGGATCTTTTTATTTTTATTTATTTATTTTTTATTTTTTGCAGAACCAGGGATTGAACTCAGGCCCTTGCACTTGCCAGGGAAGTGCTTATTCCACTGAGCCATCTCCCCGGCCCCAGAAAGGGATCCTTTTAAGGATATATGTCTGTCTTTGTGTGTGATGATAGTATGGTACTTAAAGTCTACTTTGGTTGACATTAGCATAGAAACTCAGTCTCATTTGGTTATCACTTCATGCAATATATTTTCTATCCTTTCACTTTCAACGTATCTATATTTATGTCTGTCTTAGTCTACTTAATACTGCTGTAACAGAACGATACAAACAGAGAAAAGTATAATGAACAGAAATTTATTTCTTATAGTTTTGGAGGTTAGGATGTCCATGATTTAGGGACTGGACTTTGGTTAGGACTTTTTCCTGTGTGATTTCACTGCAGAAGGCAGAAGGAATGAAGGAACACAAGAAAGAAAAAGAGATCAAATTTGTGGCCTTGAGCTCTGGTACAGTTGCTATTGTCCTATCACAGCTTGGGGTGGGGGCCTCACGGCCTAATCAACTGTCAAGCATGCCATTTCCTGATGCTTTTACATTCTTTCCAGCACATGTATTTTGGGGTCAATACATTTAAACTACAGCTTATGTCCCTGGACTCCCCCAGTTTACTGAAGTGAATTTCTCCCCAGTTGTGATCCTGTACAATTAAAGAAAAAATACTTCTGAAGTACAATATTGGGAGAGGCATGAGGTAAACATTCGCATTCTAAAAAGAAATTGTCAAGAAGAAAGGTATATCTGGCCTTGTATACATTCAAAACCTAAGAGAAAAAGTCTTAAACTTTAAGATACTGGGATCGCTTCTGTGACTTCGTGTCCTGCATATGGCTTTTGCTGGACTCAGTCCTCCTAGCAGTTCTCACAGGGTGGAGGCTCATGCCCACCACCTTCACAGGCTGGAGTTTTTTCAGAGACTGTTTCATTCTCACAATTCCATTGGACGTTGGCTAAGGAAAGGCTCTCACAGTGGCTCTTCCCTTGCAAAAAGTCTCCTCCTGGACCCTGAAATCTCCTTTGGAATTCTGGTGGAGGCTGTCATGGGCCCACTACTCAGTTGCTCTGTGTCTGCAGTCAGGAGCATATGGATTTCCCCAAGGCCAGCCTCTCCTGCCTTCTCAGGCTAGTGAAGAGACATACCTGGGCTTATGTGAGTCATGGCTGGGGTGGCAGAGGACTGGTACATTGGAATTCAGGGAGCTGTGTCCTGAGGCACCCTGGAAATGAATGCTGACATCTTACTGGCACCTCTTAGGAATCCTGTCTTCAAGGTCACATCTTTCCCAGATCCTCAAACATGATTCATGGATTACTCTTCCACTAATCTCTTTAGTAAGCAGCCACATGGCCAAAGCCTTAGATTTTCCTTTAACTGTACTTTTCTGCTCTCACCATAGCCACTGTGAGGGTTTTCCAAATCTTTTAATTCTACTTATCTTCTAATGATATAAACTTTAAATCATTTTTCTCTTCTTTCACTTTATTGTAAACAACCAAAAAAGTTATGCAGCACCTTGAGCACGTTTCCATTTAGATATTTATCCTGCCATATATTCTAGTTCATCATTCTTATGTCTTCCACAGAGGCCCAGGGCACAGACAAGAGTTCTGCTAAATTCTTTGGCCTTTAGTTCTGTTACCTTGTTCCTCATCTCATTCAATATGAACTCACCAGCCACATTGCTAATGACATTGTGATCATGACCACTTACAAAATCACTAAGAAGGTCTAGGATTTTCCCCACATTGCTTTAATGTGGGAATTCTCAATTGCTGGACAATTCACAACAACCAAGGCCCTTTCTAGCCTTCATTTCCAAATTTGTCCCAAATCTACCCATTATCCCAGTTCCAAAAGTGCTTTCTATACTTCAGGCGTTTTTTTATAATAACAGCCCAACTCTTCAGTAGCAATTTTTTTGCCATGGTCTATTTTCTACCATAGTCCATTTTATAAATATGACAATTGGACAGTTCACAATGATCACAGCTTTTTTTCTTATACTCGTGGAGGTTGGAAGTCTAATATCAAGGGACTGGCAACTGGCAAGGTCCTTCTTGATCTATCATCTCATGACAGGCAGAAGGGGAAGAGAGCATAGAGAGAGAGCAAGAAATCAAACTCTTAGCCTAAAGTCCTTTTATAATTTCCATTGATCCTGTCCTGTTTATCTTTTGAAAGCTAGGTGAAGGCTGTCATGGTCCTATGGCTCCTTTACTCTTTTATCTTAAGGATCCTACCTCTGAACACTGCTTCATTGGAGATTAACTGTGCAGTATATTTGGTGTAGGGGGAAGACACATACAAACTGAAGCTATGTCTGAATCAAAATTGCATCTGTTGTAGATAGCACATAGTTCAATGGTTTGTAAAAGTCCATTTTATCTAACTCTCCTTCTTCTTTTTTTTTTTTTTTTTGTGGAACCAGGGATTGAACTCAGGCCCATAAGCTTGCCAGGGAAGTGCTTATGCCATCTCACCAGGCCCTCTAACTCTACATTTTGATTTAAACCACTTGTATGTAAAATCATATCTAATGAGGAAAGGTTTTTGCTATTTTCCTTTCTGTTTTCTAAACATTTTAGCCCCTTTTGTCCCTAATTTCCTCCATTTTCACCCTCTTATGTTTGCTTGACTTGGAGGACTGTATCTGCTATGAACTGTATCTAGATGTCACTTCCTACGACCGCATGAGCTTAAGAATGAGATTTTTCACAAGTGCTGAATCATGTACGTGATACTAAGATTAAGGGTATGTGGCACTCAATTAGTTCTTTAATTGGTTTAGCATAGTTCTGCATGTGGTTGCATGGATTTATTGAAGGCAGAGGATTCACCCTGTGCATGCATAGCACCAACTGATAGGCTGGTAGCCTGGATACACAGAAAAGGAAGGGAGGTTTGTGGCTGCCATGGCCTGTTTCTCTTCTGTGATGCCCCTCAGTGATGCTGCCTGCCTTGGAGCCAGCTTGGAATAAAAGAACTTGTGATTGCCCAAGTAATTTACTATCAAGTGAAATCTAGAGTACTCAGCAGGATAGTGCTGGTGAAATTGCTGTCGTTGGTGAATCGTACAAAAGTGTACTTTCTATATCAATGGGACCCTCTTCACAAAACAAGACCCAGATAGGTGATCCAGGATAATCTAATCTTGCAATCCTTAACTTACTCCTATGGACTGAAATTTCTATAAACTGTGAGCTAAAATAAACCTTTCCTCCTATAACTTTGAGTATTTGGTATTTTGTTTCAGCAACTATGACAGATTTTGATACCAGAGGAGTGGGATGTTGTTGTGACACTATCTGGCCTTATACCTCAGAAGTCCTTGAAACTGGTTTGTGCAAAGTTTAGAGAGGCTTGGAGATGCTGACTGAGGAAGTAGATCTGAAATGCTATAAGCCAATCTCTTGATGGGGGATTCTTTTAAGAGCTCAGAAAACCAGAATGCTATTAGAAATGCAGCCAACAAAGACCAGAGTCAAAATGTCTCTGCTGGTAAAGAGGACTGAATTGGTTGTTGGACTACAGATCATGTGTGTTTTGCTCCAGTAAAACACTTGTCTGCATTTTGCTCATGGATGGAGACTTTGCAAGAGCCTGAGATTAAGAGAAATGGATTAATTATTCTTGCAATAGGAATTTCCAGGAAGCCTAACATTGAGACTGTGACACGGCTATGCTTCAGGGCTTTTAGCTAGATCTGTATTGAGAATCAAAAGCAAAGGGCTGATAGCTTTCCCACTCATTCCCTTTTCATACCTTTTCAAAAACAATACTCCACAAAATGGGTCTTCCATACTCAGAATCACTGGACATTACTCACTCAAGTTATCAATTTATCAATTAGCCACCACAGTAATTAAAAGAGGAATAAAAGGACTTGTAATTGCCTGAGTAATTTGCTATCAAGTGAAATCTAGAGTACTTAGCAGGATAGTGCTGGTGAAATTGCTGTTGTTGGAAAATAGTACAAATGTGTATTTTCTATATCAATGGGACCCTCTGCTCAAAACAAGATCCAGATAGGTGATCCAGGATAATCTCCTAATCTTACAATCCTTAACTTACTCATATCTGTAAACTCTCATTTGCCACATAAGACAAGTGCTACTGTTTATGAAGATCAGGATGTAAACACATTGGGTGGCTATTATTTTGTCTTTCAAGAGGATAATGAATAACCTTGAATTTTCAGATATCTTTTAAAATATAGCTCAAATAGCATCTCCTTGGCGTTCCTTTCCTGGCAGTTCAAGGAGCATTTCTCCTCTTTTCCTTGCTCCCATACAATGAGAATCCAATCTTCACATCATCAGCCTAATTCTGCTCACCATGACCTTCACCCCTGAGAGCGAGAATAAGAAAATTGCTTGAATGATTTCCATATGCCTTGGGACCAGCACAGATTCTAGTGTTTAGGACAGATGGAGTTCTTAAAGAATAAAAAGAAAGAGGAAAATGCAGAAGAATATGGGAGGTGCAAGGAAAGCAAAAATAGTGGCTTAAATTATTTGAGATGGGCCTTTCCTGTATGCCTTTGGTTAGACCCTAAACAGTGTGAATAATGGGTATCATCATCCATAGTATACTCTTGAGCCAACTGGGACTAAAAAATGAAGAATCAACTTGTCCAAGGTTGAGCTATGAAACCAAGGATCTGTGAACTATCCACTGTTTTTCTGGCCTTCACTGCCTTATGCCAACAATTACCCCTGCTCTTACTGAACCCCAGATACCTGGATGGAGTTCTGTGCCTGTAAACTCTTACACCCCTTCTCATCACAGGACCTTACCATGCCTTGAACTCTGCCTGGGACAGTCTTCCCCTACATTGTCACATCCCTTGCTCTGTGGCTTAGGTGGTCACCTGTCCCTGAGGAGACATTATCAGACATTTTGTTTCCTGATAGTCTGTATCATTCTGATCTAAATGAGGTCTGAAGTTGCAGAAAGCAAGATTTCCTGATTCTGGGACACAATTCTAGACCTCAGAGTTTGTAGCCATCCTCTGCCACTCAACAAAACTCCAACAAATCAATTACCCTCTCTGACCCTTATATGATTAAGATGATGTAGTCTAACTTCCAGGATTTGCCCTAACTGCACAACTTGAGGAAGATGTTTAAATCACCAGATACTCATAAATTCACTTGAAAATCTCAATTCTCTCTGTTCATCCCAGCTTCAGTAACTGGCCTGCACCTATCCTAGCATTGTTTATTTCTCAGAGTTTTTTTTTTTTTTTTTTTTTTTTNTTTGCAAAGTGTGCTAACATAGTTTTACTCTCAGTAACCTCTTCGAACTTCAAGGTCAGACTTGAGGTTATTATCGGCTCCTTCAGCTGTCCTAGGGGGATGACTATGAGTTAATAGGATCATATTACTCCACAAAGTCTGCCTTTAGGGGGGCCGTAGCTGGGGGCCAGTCATCAACCCTCACAGTACCGGTTCACCTTGGGTAGGAAGGAGGACATGTGGTCCCCTTGGGCCAGCCAAGCACACAAGGAAACAGAGGATGGAGAGACAGCTGGCCTTGGCTTCCTGTCAGCAGCTCTGCCTCCAGCATCCATCGCTTCCCCACAGACCAAATGTGCCACAGTGGGAAAATGTTCCTACAGACTCATGCAGGCCTTGGGCAAAAAGCTGATCCCATTACCCAACCGTCTTCATTATAAGAAGAAAAATTACAGTTGGAAAGGCCTCATAGGGTTGTCAAGATGCCTTGTCCCCTTTTTCTCAGAAGGTCACCCTCACAATTAGCCTACACAATAGCTTCTGAGAGAATAATAGATTTTTCTTCAGAGAAAGTTCACTTTTAAGAAATCTATCATGGGTGCCCTTCCTTGGAGTCTTCTACCACTTCGTGCTATATGATTGAGTGACTGACCTGTAAAATCCTAATGCAAACTACTCGGATCACTTCTGAGTTATAGGAACAGAGATCCAGGCCCAGAAGATGGAACCCAGTGAAATACATAACCAAGTCACCTATATGACTGGAGAATGAGACTTTGCAACCCGACAAGAGCATCTGTGCCTTTTAAGCCTTTCTGAACTCTGGAGAAAAAGAAATGCTCTTCAAAGCAAGGGTCTAAGACTAATAAAATCACTGAGAATTTCATAGAAATGCAAACTTTTTGGAACCCAGGCTAACCCATTGCATCAGAAGTTTTGAAGAAGAAGACAAGTCATTGGGGTTTGTCAAAAGCCTTCCACATGACACCATGCTTGGAGTTGAGAATTAGGAGTCTAAAGGTCCTAGCAATATCCAAAGCCACCAAAACAATGGGGGAAGTCAGCCATTGGGAAAGGAAGGAGGCAATAGTAAAGCAAAACTCCTGAAAGCTCCTGAGACAGAGAGATTTCTGCAAGGAAAGAGTTTATTGAGGATATTCAGAAAAAAAGAAGAAGAAAGAAGGAAGAAGAAGGAGGAGGACGAAGAGGAGGAGGAGGAGGAGGAGGAGGAGGAGGAGGAGGAGAAGGAAGAGACGACTCCCAGGAAAAGCTCCTATAGTTCCAAACAGTAAGGCTAGGTAGGAATTAGAAAAGTGCCCTTGGATCTAAGAAATATCAAGTAGTTCATAATGAAAAAAAATCAGGAATAAATCAGTAAGATGTTTACATTAAACCTACATTAGCTCTACTAAGAAGAGTTGGCAGAGAGATATTTGGAAGATGGGAAATCATATATATATATATATATATATATATATATATATATATAATTTTAGTACAGGGTCTATAGGGTCTTACTACACAGATTGGACTCATAGTAGTGAGTCCAATAGTGATCTTCCTGTTTTCAGCCTCCCAAGCTATTGGATTACAGGCATGTATCACCATACCCAGTGTCAATCGCGGTCTCCACATGTACCAGGGCAGGGCCAGCATGGCATGCAGGGGATCGAACTGAGCCTGCCTAAGCAGGCACTTTAGTCCACTGAGCTATCTGGTCAGCCCATAGAAGGTAGGCTATCTCTAAGGAAAAGCAACAGTACCTCTGGGTTCTTTGGGTCTATAAGACTGAAGAACACTTGGGGATCAAGATAGGATTTAGATAAGGTTTTATGTTGAAGACAACATGAAGTCTTTCATTCTCTTTGCCCTATAACTTCTTACTGATTAGTACCCCTTCCACCTCTCTCATTCCATCCCTTGGCTTTTGTAAATGCAGCACACTTCAGAATTGCTTCATTATCATGAAGGAACAGCAGACTAGGGAGTGAAGGGTGTGACCTTGTTCTTAGTGAGGCACAGTAATTTTGGTTCTGTCCAGAGCAACCAGACATGACATAGCTGACAGACTGGTCTTGAGACAGAGATCCCCATGAGAGCAAAGGGGAGGCACAATCAGGACCTCAGTTAAGGTAAGAGTGTGTTCTTCCCTTCTTTCTCATTTTCTCAAACAATCTTATCAACCTTGAAAGCCAGGTGCATCAGCAGGGTGCCTCTGCTACAGCCTCTCCAAGAAGAAACTGGATGAGAACACAAAGCTGCTGGTGGTCATCACTCACAGGAGGACAGACTCATAAAATGTCAGGTCTTTACCTTTTACTCAGGAAAAGGCTGGTTTGTGTTTTCTTCCGAGGCAAATATGTGCATAAAAGCTGCATTTGCTAAAAACAAACAAAAAATAGTGATTCTTCACTGGAGCCTACAGAGGCCCAGTTGGCAATGAAAAGCAGGACAGGGATAATTAACTTCATGAGGTCTATAGAGTAATTTAAAAACATAAATAGATCTAATGCTGGAAAAATAAAAGGGGGTAGAAGGTGGAGGAAAAAGAAGGGAATTGAAATATGTTCTGCACAGGTACCAATCCCCTAAGGTGAATGTCATCATTACATACTGTAAACATGTACTAATAAATGTCAAAATAAATGCAAGATTATGCTTGACATCTCTGCCTTCATTTTATATCTATCTCATTTATTACCTTAAATCTTTGGGTCCT
The DNA here is from genome assembly GCA_002564305.1 of Octomys mimax. Classification (NCBI taxonomy): domain Eukaryota; kingdom Metazoa; phylum Chordata; class Mammalia; order Rodentia; family Octodontidae; genus Octomys; species Octomys mimax. The sequence goes on along the minus strand of NDGM011254396.1, from coordinate 2,366 downwards.
ACTCATTTTTGGCTCTGAATGTAGGTAGCTTAATCATTTAAGAGGAACCTGTCTAAAAGCTGGTAGTGCAAGCTTTATTAAGCCTAAATGCATGTCACCTATTTCATCTCCCTTTAAGTCTAAGATACTAAAGTGAGATGTTTACAGGAACATTGTGCTACTGACTTTTCCCCCTGGAATGGGTGCCTGGAAGGGTCAGATCAGTGCTCTTCAGTCACACTGGATTCCAATGAAACCTCTCCAAAACGCAGACCACCCCTCACCAGGAGTAGTCATCTCATATGACCTGAATTGCTCCCTCCAGCCACAAGGACCATTCCAGCAGTCTCATAAATGCTGGTTCCTTTCTTTGTTAATGGGCCAGACCCAACTTCTCTATTAGACCTGTGCCCTTTCAGCTCCTCTTCCTCTCAAGCTAACGCTTTTCTCCATTTTCTTTTTATTTTCCAATTAAAGCATTGCCTGTGAAGTTCCTGCTGTCAGTCTTAGTTTTAATTTCTATTATCACTGAAGCAAGATCCTACACTAGCCAGTCTTCCCTCATTCTGGAGGTGGCGAATCATGACCCATTATCACCTTTGTGATGAGCTTTCTGTTCCTAATATTGCAATAAGCAGATGATAGGCAAGAAAAATAGAAAATCCTAACCATCTCCAACTGAGTTTTGTTTTTAGATCTTTCTGCCTACATTTCCTTTGGTCTTAACTGAGTCAAAACACTAATGTACCTTTATTTAGCTAACCAAAGCCTTTTAGTGTTCTAAACCTTCTTTTACTTCCTTTCTTGAAAGAAGGGAACAACAATGAACATTCATTTAATATCCACAGCATATTTTGCATTTTATTGACTAAATGGCATGCGTTATTCCGTTTAAGGTCTCGATGTTCCTTTAGGCAGGCAGTATTCATTAAAAACACAAAACAGCTTCAGCTTCAAGAATATGAAATTAATTGAATCAGGAAACTGCCTGGCATGGTGGAGAATGTGTGACTTGCTACTTATCATTTCATTCTCCAAGTCTGTCTCTTAATTATACATTTTATTTTCTTAATGGAAAATTGAATGTGTGCACAAAAGTAAATAAATAAAGCACTTAAGTCCATTGTATTAGACAGGAAAGAGTAGCTCATGCTGCAGTAACTAATGCCCATGTCTCCATAGCTTAGCACATAAAATTCAGTTTCCACTTATACCAAGACCACCTCTGGCCAAAGACTCCTTGGGCCACATGAGGGCCAGGCCACAGACTCTCCTGAGTGTGAGCAATGGTAGGAGACCAGAGGTCACACAGCAGGCAGCTGGCACTGTCTCTGCTCAGAGTGATGCATGTAAATCCCTTTTGCATCTCATTGACCAAACTGATGTTACAGGTGCCTCCCCCAGAAAGATGCCTGAGAAATTCTGAACTCTGGAAGAAGTTTTAGATTTTATGTTAAACATTCTCTCTCTCTCTCTTTCTCTCTCTCTCTCCCCCCCATTGATTCTGATATTCTGATACTTGTTGATATTCCCTTAAAATCAGGGCAATGTTCTGTTTTTGAATTTTATGTAGGCAAATCATAATCCATGTATTTTTGTGCAAAGACTTTTGACTCAATATTATGTTTCTGAGATTTATTTACATTGCAATTTGTAAATTTAATTCACTCATTTTTTCCTCCAATTTTGCCCACTTTTTTTTTTGTATTTAATACAGGGTGTACAGGGTCTACAGGACCTCACTATGTAGATAGGATTCAGCTGATTCTCCTGATTATACCCTCCTAAATGCTAGGATTACAGGTACTGTCACAACGCCCAGTCTCAATTACCTTCTCAGTGCACCCTGGGGGCAGGCACAGCATGGCATGCAAGGCCACTTCACCTGCCTAAGCAGGTGCTTTAGTCTACTGAGCTATTTGGCTGGCCCTTTGTCCACTATTTATTGTGCTTTGTTTGATATAGATTGTTGTCATAGAAAGAAATTTACCTTAAAAGACATAGAAAGCAATCCCACTGTAACAGTGTACAATATATTTCATAAAATCCATCTATGTGGTTATGAGATGTATTGCCAATAAATATATACTTTAAATAATAATGATACCCAGTCCTACTCCTGTTAGTGTGTGGGAGAGCTTCCGGCTACACTGCGCCAGCGGGACAGACTACTCGTACCGGCCCAGGTGCAGCATGGGTGAGACCCTCTTCCACCCCCTTGGGACACCCCACAACACTCCGCAGCACCTCCCCCACCCTGCCCGCTGAGTAGGAATTTCTGCTGCATTCCGGGAACCCCCAGAGCCAGTCCTAGCCCAGGCCCAGTGAGTGTGTGGGAGAACTGCCTCTGCCCCCTACTCCACCTTGTCCCCTCCAGGCTCAGCTCA
>NDGM011254376.1:0-11786 GCA_002564305.1 Octomys mimax | reverse complement strand
ACACTGACAAAGGATCTACAAACTGTGGTACAGGATTTCAGGGTAAATCCTGAGGGGATTTGATTGAACTTATCAGATAGCAAAAGTTACATTTTTAGTTATAGTTTTTTCTTTAACTTGGTCTTAATCATCCAGCATAAAAGTGTAACCATGAGGTATAAAAAGTAAAGCTATATTAATATGCTGAGTTATAAAAGGCTCAAGCCAACAACTTCTGACAATTGCCAGTTGTACTGATAACTCACTACTATTTTGGAATATTGGACTGTATTGGGTTATTTTGCTGAATTCAAGTACTTATAGTATTTGGACTGGCATGAAGTATGAAAAGGTCCTTTAAAGACTTCTCCAAATACAGCTTCTCCTATAGAAATGGATCACCCATCTCTTACAAAACAAAACAAAAAGGGAGATATGAATAAAGGACCATTCTGTAGTGAAAAAATATGTGTACATATATGTATGTATAAAATAGTTAGGATAGATATATAGCTACTTTCTATCTGTTCAATAAGAAGAAAATTTTATACTAATATTGTTTAGACAAGATATGTCTACATCTTGTCCTTTGAATAACTACTATGAAGACAATATGCAATGTATTAATTATAACTGTCCTACTAACCTGTTTTGAAACTGTTTCATTGCTATTTGATCTTCTTTATCACTAAAATGAATAAAAAATTTAAAAAATAAAATAAAAAATGAAAAGAAAGGGGTAATTTCTCAGCTCATATTTTTGATCTCAGCCTTTGCAGCCTAAAGCAGGAGAATTGCAAGTTTGAGCATGATCTAGCAATTTAGTAACTTAGTGAAACTCTTCTTTTACCTTATTGTCTTACAGCAACAATAGCTGGGAACCTAGCTTGGTACAATAGTTTTGGATGCAAACCCTAGTAAGTACCACAGAAAAGAGGAAATTTGGATAAAGAAATTAGTACCATTACTGTCTTTTCCAAGAATGCTTTAGGGATAAGGTGTGAGAGAATAGAAGAAAAAAGCCATAGAGAGAATTAAGCATGCGTTCCCATGAACATTAAGAGTTTCCTTCCCTATTCTTAAAGGCAAAATGAAAAATGTTCTTGAGCTGGAGAAATGGCTTTTTGGCAGATCTCTTGACAAACATGAATTCATCAGGCAGTGGTTTGAAAAAAATTCAGGGTAGAATTCTCTTGAGTCTTCTAAATACTTCTAACCAGTCATGGAGGGAGGAGGAAATGCCCCCCTAATTTGGTGACTCTTTGCTTTCTTAGATCTTAGATTTTATTCTTTTTTTTTTGTGGAACTGGGGATTGAACTCAGGACTTTGTGCTTGCCAGGCAAGTACTTATTCTACTGAGCTATCTCCCTGGCTCCTCTTCTTTTCAGTTTCCTATAACACTTTCTTTATCTTACTAGTAATTAGAACTCTTCTTTAACTTGAATATTTTTCTCTAAAGGAACTATTTCATAAGCAAGACCAAAGTATTTTTAATGAAATAGAGGATCTTTCTCTAAAGTTGTATGTTTGAAGTTTACCATGTGTGTGAAGAATAAAGCAAGTAATCTCTTTTTCCTAAGTAAAATAGTAAATTAAAGAGAAAAATCAATAGTATAAGATAAGATAATGGCAATCTAAATGCTAGAAAAACCAAGAAATGATCTTTCATATTCTTTAAATTTCTAGTTAAGCTTGTAGTGTATGGTTTTAAGTTAGCTTGGTTCTCTTGCTAGCATTGTGTTTTGAGATATGCATCAATAGTACTGCCTATATTATCAGAAGCAAATGACCAAAATCAACTACTTTTATGGTATATAGTACATATTAAGTTTGAGAACTATTGTTCAGTATAAGCTTTAGTAAAAAGGGGCAATAGGTCATTTCAGATCAAGTATATTGAGTCAACTGATTTTCCTCACATTCTCTTTGCAATAAAAATAACCTTAAGTCCATGATGTTTTCAAACTATGCGTTCTTCTTATAAGTATTCTGTCTATATAATAAGCTTTTTTTCCCACTAATAATCAAACTCAGGACCTGGCACTTGCCATGCAGTATCTGGGCCAATGAGCTATAGCCCTGACCCTTAGGATTTGTTCTTAAAATAAACTTAGTTATGTCCGTAAGTATTTGTGCATCATATTTTCTTTATAAATCTCTTTTCACAACATCTTACCTCATTGCCTCTGAAGTGTTCTCAAATATAATAATGTCTTAAAATATATGAAGCATGGATCGGGTCCCTGATTCCAAAGGACTATCCCTTTAATTTTCTTTTGGAAGAGAGTGAACCAGAGCACTGATAAATCCTGGGAATTCACCCAAGGTTTCATTTCTTATACCATCAAAGGAGTTCAAAAACTACATCAGTTAAGGTGAATATGACTTATTCTAGCATAACAAAGATAAATCATGGTAGAACCAAAATTATTTAAATTGGTTTGATAGCATTTCATTTTACACAAAGCTTTTAGCCTACTATTATCATTGCTTTTACCAATTTCAAAGCATTAACTCCAAGGCTGGTTTTGAATTGAACATTTAAATTAATGCATTGTCAATTTGTGATGTTATGGTAAGGGAAAAAATTAAGTTAGAGATATGGATGTGAAAAAAATCATGATGCACTCTTGATTTGCTATTTTAATCCAAATATACTTTGCCCGTATCTGTGTTACTATTATCCATGTAAACCTAATGATATCTGAAAACAGCATTGGCAAAGCCCATTAAAGCCAGAGTAAATTGATGCTCAGAAACAAGAGATATTACTGTGTGACTGATGTGGTTTGCACCTAGCACCCCGATCACTTTTGCTAAAAGACAGAGAGGAAGAAACATAATGACTCTAATTAGTACCGAGTCCATGTTGAAATGATTTTCTTTAGATATTCCACTTCCTCTTACATGATATGTAAAGAGGAGGTAGTGTTTAAACATGAATGAGCTGAAAATAAATTGTTCCCTCAATGCTTTTGTTTATAAAATATCTGTGCATAGTGTAAGTGATATATAAAAATTATAATGGAAGTTTAATTTCTTCCTCAGTTGGACTTAGATGTCCTGAAGTAAAGATGTGATTATAATCCCAATTTTTTTTTTACTGTTTTCTTGTCTTACAGATTATCTATAATTGGAGTTAAAGAGTTTATTTCCTGTTTGAAGAACTTGAAGTGCTCTGTACCATGACCCTGAGAGGGTAGATGGGAGGGATATTAAGAAAAAAACTGCACACATGCTACAGCGAAAGCTGTAGTGGTGGGACCTGAACTCTAATGGACAGGCAGCAAAACCCAGCACATCTGCCTCGTGATGTAAAAGGGGGAAGCAAGTGAAGGAGTTACAAGCGCAAGGTCTCAGTATTTGCTGAGAACACTGAAAGCAGAACATTATGGAAGCTCTCTATGCTGCAGTTAATAGGGAGGAGCGCCAAGGCCAGGTGCCTGCTGGACTGCCTCGCTCGGGCACCGACAACTTGTCCACCTGCCCCCCTCTGGAACTCCGTATTTTGGGGGCTGGTCTCACTGAGCCCCAAATGTGTGGTCGTCTCTAGTTCAGCCACTTCCCACAGCTGTGAATCATCCGAACTGAAACAGAGATGTTCCTATCCGTGAATACATGTACGTCGTGAGCCTGCTGAGCCTGGAATGATCAAATATTCCACTCACCACAGCCAGAAGGGCAGATCTGCAGACCATTACAGCTAATATTATTTCATCTTCTCCAGCTTTATGAGTATCTAGGTACTATCTTGACTGTATCAAAACTGCTAAACATGAAGGACGACAAAGTTTCCATCAGAAATCATGTACCAGGACCAGAGAGATAGCTCAGTGTTGCGAGTGACTGCTTAGCAAGCTCAGGGACCCAGGTTTGATCCCAGCACCTCATGCTTGCCAGTCACATCCCGGGTGTGCTGAGTGGCCTCTGAGATGGGACATGGCGATACACTCCTGTAACCCCAGCTCTTGGAGGCTAAAACAGGGGGATTATTATTAGTCTGAACTGCTTAGCAAAGCCCTGCACCAAATACATAAAATTAAAAGAAAAAAAAAAAAAAAGGAAAAGAAAGAAATCAGCCCATCTATGAAAAGGATACTGATAACATCATCTTTAAATAATTACTCTCAGGCACTTTTGAGATTTTGTTTGCTTTATTGAAACACTGGGGATCCAACACAGGGCCTTGCACATGCTAAACAAACATGCTACCTCACCTGTGTCCTTGCCTTCCATGTACTTTTGTGATGTTAGAATTTAACCTCATGCATGTGTTACTCCATTAAAGGTAGGCCCTTTGTTTCACCTATGACATTTTTGAGGTTGTTCTGAAGGAAATAGTGGGTACAGTTATTCAGATCTCCTATTATATTAAATGAGTCTAGAGAAAGGAATTCCTTTGTATACTTGCAGCACAACTCTATGTAAACAACATCTTCTGACCCAAGGACCCCTTCTCCCTTGCATATTTTTCTTTCTCTCAGTTCCTAGAATACTATTTTCCTTCACTTCTTGGCATCTTGTTTACACTTTAAGTGATGCTACTCTTCACCTCAGATATCACTTTTCTAAATCTTCTGCTTCAGCATGTTTCACACATGCAAATGTGGTTTTCATGTGTCTCAGCAAGGCAAATGTCACTTCCTACCGCAGCACATGGTTTTGGGTTCTCATAACTAATTTCTTAGTACAGTGTCTTGCTTATAATGTGATCAGTGCATGTAGGCTGCATAAATTCAACAGGAAAAGTCTTTGATAAGGGATATACATAATAAATAAAAAATATGTATATTCTGACATTCCTAGGTGGCAGCTCACATCAGCTGTCCTTAAATCATACACAATGAAGACATAACCAAGCAAACACCAGTGGGAAATGGAAACACTATTTCATGTAGAATTTGCTGTGACAGTGGAAAAGGGGCAGCCCGTGTCCACCTTCTTCATACTTCGTATTTCACTTTTTGATTCTATGACTCATTAATTGGCTTTCTCTTTCTATTTTTGTCTTTTCTTCACCTGAAATATTCTTTTTCCTATTGTTCTCAGACAGATTTTACACACCTCAGATAATTCATCTATGATTGCTCCCCAGCACCCCAGGGCACTCGAGTCCATTAGGAAAACACATGGCTGTATCTTCTGATATTATCTGCAGGCATATCTCTACACTTCTCTAGTAGATTCCTTCTACCCCTCTGCCTGTGGGGTCCTATGCCTAAAGAGAACTTCCTTTAATGAATTGACTTACATTCTTGCAAACCTCAAATTGTGCCAAGTCTTCCAAAAAACCTTCATTTATTTCTGAGTTTTATTTGTGTTTGCATGCGTAGTCCTCAAGAATCACCACCAGGGGCAGGGAGATAGCTCAGTGGACTAAACACCTACTTAGGTAAACACAGGGACCAAGGTTCAATCCCAGGTACCACATGTCACGCCAGCCCCACCCCTGGGCACTCTGAGCCAGCCACAGAGACAGCATAGCAATATATGCCTGTAATATCAGTGCTGAGGAGGCTGAAAACAGGAGAATCACTATGAGTCCAAGCTGCTTAGTGAGACCCTCTACCAAAGACATAAAAAGTAAAAATAATAATAGAACAAAAATAGAAATAATAGAGAAAATAATATTAGAATTTTAAAAAATATCACCACTGATGTACGGTTGTAACCTCCTTGAAGAGAAACATTCCTTTCTTATTCTCTTTCTTATAAATACATCAGTATAAACAGTAGGGCATGCCTTATATCAGGGAAGAAACAATGAAATGTGACTTTGCTGACATATCAGGAGTTGTAAAATTATTACATTTTATTTTCCTTTTTTTTTTCTTTTTGGCAAACAAACCAAATATGATTTCTATGATTCTGTAAAAGCTCTACCTGTATATTTAATTCCATTCATAGATACCTAAATCAATTGCTATAACAAGGATGAGATGTTAATGTTCTCTAATAGAAAAATAAAGTAAAGGTTTAAAAGCATACATAGCGTTAATTAAGGGAATTGTCTTAGTTTCTTTCTCAAAATACCTGACACAGTTTAAAGCAAGAGTGCTTTACTTTGGTTCAGAATATGTACAGTTTTTAGCTCAGAATGGGCTAGTTCTAAGACAGGATGCCATGGCAGATGAGGAGAAGCAGTCCGTGGCGTGGGAGGCAGGAAGCAGCTCTCAGTCCAGGGGAGGAGGAGTGGTCCGTACCAATTCAAGTCACACCCAGAGCAACTCACCTTTTCCTACCAGCCTTTGACTCCTGACATCACGCCTCAGTGTAAACTCTTGGTGGACAAATCCAGGACTGCACACCCTCAACCCAGTCACCCTCTCAGAGCCACACCTTAGCCTGCATGAGGCTTGGTGGGGAGAGGCATGGAACTGTAAACCATAATGGAAAGTATCAGTGTTGATAATAAATTTAATTAGAGAACATATGGAAACATGTGTGAAGATAAAAGTTCTTCCTAGATAGCTCATCTGAGCAGAGGTAGAAAACCTCTTCCTTTAGCCTTGTGTTGACACTCAGGAGTGTTGGAGAATAGGAGGCCAACGTGGTCCAGGCAGCCTGAGTAATAGCTCAGATGCTGCATTTTAACTTTCTTTCAGACTCCTAAACCAGAAATCCCTCCATTCCCAGTCTTCATAGTTTTCAGTGGAACTATCACATTCTTAAATCTCTGGCTCTATTCTATAGTATTTAATTCACTCATAGACCAAGTACTTTGGCTTAATGTTGGAAATTTATCATATCTGATGGTATATGTACAAGAAACTCAGTGCAGTTCTGGCATACAGGGAGCCGCACACTCCAATCTTCACAGCCAAATGGGGGAAAGGCATCACAAATATGCTTATTTCTGGATTGAACTTATCTTGTACAATGTCATTGTCTGTCAATGGAATGACGTTCCACAGGTAGTTACTGTGAGCTCCAAGGGATTATTTAAAACAAAACATAGCTTGTAGAAAGAATGAAAAGCATTCATTAGAAAAATTTCCTCTAATGCTGAGTATTAAAACTTCAATTTGTTTTTAATTTCTCTCTTCACAGAAATTGGGTTGCTGTGAAAAGTTATATCATTAAGGCACAGATTAGATACAGACTTTACTCTTTGAAATTACTCCGCATCAAAATCCAAAGCTACATGTACTTGTTTTGCTTAGATTTCAGGGCAATGGTACAGATTTTCCTTTGGTGCCTTTGTCATTAATTTTTAGAGCACAGTTTACTAAAATCTTATGGTCTTGCAAACATTTGTATTAATAATAATTTAACAATTAAATTATTAAAATATTTTTGCACATAATATATGAATTATACACTTCGTGTATAATATTAGGGTAACTCATATGACACAAAAGTCAGTAGAACATGTTTGTAGAGCATTTTTTGATGGTGGTGCTGTTACTGAACTAGTGGTCATAGTAAGGCTGCACGAGGAATGTAATAGGTATGCACAGAAACTGAGTTTGTTATTGAGGAAAAATGTACAGCTCTACAGTAAAGTATTTTCATTGTTTTTAACTCAGTTCTCTGTAAACTTGAGGTAGTAACTTGTGGAAAAGTGGGGAAGCACTGGGAATTTTAGACGATGCTTTTTATAGCTCTGTGCTGTTAACATCATTAACAGTTTTAAGCACTGCACTTGGAGAGAGTCCTTGTCAAAATAACCAAGTAGCTGTAAGTGGAGAATGTACTGACAAACACTGGCCTCAGATCTTCTGTTTAGGCAGACGTGATGTCTTTATTTGAATAAAAATCAACAGAATACATTGTTAGTGGAAGTGTGGTCAAATTTTTATTGTTCAAATTTATTGAGAAACATCAGTGGAAAGAAAGCACCTGCTAGGGGGAGTTTCTCTCCCTACATCATGCTGTGTGTGTGGGAGGTGAATGGGTCACGGGCTCCTGCATTTGCTCATTTGCTTTCAGGAGCATGGCCACTCAGTTGTGGGCTGCAAGCAGCAGCCTAGAGCACATGGTGCTGCTGCCTGCCCTCCTGCTGCCTGCCCTCCTGCTGCCACCCCTGAGCCTTGTTTCTCTGCCCACGGCCATGGCAGGCAGCTGGAGATGCGCGGTGTGCAAAGCCTGCATGGTCCTCTACCTGCAAAGGATGGAATGTGGCCCATAAAGATCCATGGATCTTTGGTTCATTCCAAGCAATATGTTAACGATTTGAAAACCAGCTGGGTGATTTGAAAAAATTCAATTTCCAGAATAACACTGATATGTTCTCCCTAAAATAAATCACTGAGGACTAAGCACTTGACTTAAAAATAACCTGTTGGCTTAATAAGCTGGTGTTTGAATCTTATTCATCATTCATGATGTGTATCTTAGTGTTCCATAAAGATATTTTCATTCATAATCTTCATTAACAAGTATTATTTTATAACAAAAGATAAAGACTTACATTTCTATTTTTCAGGGATAATTTATAAAACAAAACACATGAGACAATTTAATTTAGTGAGCAATTTTTACATTAATAAAAAACTTGTTTGATATGGAAAGTTAAGTTGGAGTGGGGCAAATATGAGGCTAAGCTCTTAATATGTATTTGGAGTATCTTTATGTAGTTAATTGTTACTGTACAATTTTAAAGAAAATTATATAGGGAATGATTTATACTTCAAATATGCTATTGTAGGGCTGGCCAAATAGCTCAGCAGATTAAAGCATCTACAAGCAGGCACAGGTTCAATCCCCAGGCCTGCCTTGCTGGCCCCACTTCCAGGGCACACTGAGATGGCAGTTGAGACTGGGCGTGGTGACACATGCCTGTAATCCCAGCTCTTGGGAGGCTGTAAACAGGCAGATCACTATGAGTCCAATCTAGTAGTGAGACCCTGAATACCCTGTAGACCCTTCCCTAGGGAAAAAAAAAAAAGCTATCCTGGTTCACTTATTTGCTCTAAGGTGGGGGAATATTCATGAAGCAGATGAGGAGCACATTACTTTAATAGGAAATACACTAAATACGTGTTTCAAATCAGAAACAGTGAGATTTAAGATATTTAGAAGACAATGGAGGGGAAATATGCCAGTCTTCTTTCTGGCTTGGGCAAGCAGAGTCCTCCTCTTTACTGAGCTGTGGTGCACAAAGTAATGTCCGGGCACTTCTTGGTGAGAAGGGAATTTGAACTTACACTTCGTACACATTCAGTAGGATACATCCATGAGAGTTCCAAGTAAAGAAAAGTGGATAATACGAACCCAAAGATTCCTTCAAAAGTTTCTGCTGAAGATTTCTAGGGAAGCATCAAGAGCTTATGGATAATTACCTCAGAGAAAGGAAGATGACGCATGAGTGAGTCTGACACCAAGAGGTGTGGTAAAGGAGGAAACACCAGCATAATAGAGAGGTGGCCAAAAGCAAGGTCAGATAATAACAGGAAAACCATAGCTTGAAGGGCAAGAAAAAATTGATGATTAACAATATCATAATGATGAAGCTATCCACTTCAGAAACAAGTAGAGTTTTAATTAAAATATATTTCAAACTTACTACTTTATTTTGCAGCTTATTTTATTTTTGGGTACAAAGAAGTTTAAGTCCTGATGACAGAGCCCAAGAACTAGTTATTTTTGGGGACTATCACTGGCAAGTTTCTGACATAACTGCCACTTATAAAAACAAATAACTTTGAGGACTGATCCTTTATTTCTCCAGTGGAACTGGTCTAAATATCATTATATGTAGTGAAGACTCAAATGTATGAATATATACACAAGTAAGCCTCCCTTGTAAAGCAAAAAACAGTAAATATGACATAGTTGCCCTTGAGGTTTTAAAAATTTTCAGCCACAAAAGAAATAGCTGATCCACTGCTATTTCAAAGAGTTGAAATTACTCAATCAATTTTCTTTCTTTCTTTTCCTTTCTCTTTTCTTTTCTTTTTCTTTCTTTCTTTCTTTTTTTTTTTTTTTTCAGAATCAGGGATGGAACTCAGGCTGTTGGGCTTGCCAGGAAAGCACTTGTTCCACTGAGCCATCTCCTTGGCCCTTGAATCAGTTTTCTAAATTCTTGTTATTTTTGTAAAATGCATAAAATGACCACGAACAAATAAGTTAAACTACTAACATAGAAACGCTTCATTCTTTTAAGCTAATTTTCTACTTTAACCAACAAGTTTTACTATTTCTTGAGAGTGGTAAAGCCTAGTTGATCTTTTTATTTTATTCCTTTTAACATAATATTCAAGTTACCAAGGATTTTAAATATTGTGAAGCCATTTTACATATTTAAATTTTCATCTAGTACTCTGTAATATTGTCTAAGATCCTTCGCTGCTCACTACCTTCTTCCGCTTGATGCCATCCTCTCTGTTGTGGATCACCTGTTGGACAGAATTTAAAGAACTGTCTAGTACTCAGTAACTACTGAGCCATTTATACTTGGCTTTAACAGACCTGATACTTACATAAAAATCAATTTCTGCATCTGTTGCCTATTTCTGCATAATAAATCTCCCAAAGTTTAGTTTCTTAAACAAATACATTTTTAGTAGATTCTCAAAGGTTCCATGTCTTGGGAACTCGTAAATAACAAGATAACATAGTAGGGTAATTCTGGCTCAAAGGATCTCATGAGTTTGCAGCCAGAAGGATTGGGAAGGCAATCCTCTGCAGGCTTGCCTCAGTCTTCACCATCTGATCCATGGGGTATCACTCACACAGCCTGACGGAGGCCTCAATCCCTTTACTATGCTGCTTTGTACTCCTGAGGAGTGTACTAACAACACAGCAACTAGTTTTCCCCAGAGAAGGCAGTACAAGAAAAGGAGCGTTACCTTCTGTGATGGAGATGTGGACATAACATACTGTCCTCTGCACAACATCCTATTGATTTCACAGGTCAGCACTAATAGACATAAAAAGGAAATTGAGTGTTTTTAAACCTCAGCACTATTGATATTGTACTCCAGGCCAATAGTTTTTGTGGGAGTCACTTCAGTCAAGTATAAGATATTTACATAAATCCCAGCTCAAGACACTAATGGAATGCTCTACTTCAAGTGGAATTTAAAAAATGCTCCCTAAGACAAGAGACAAATCACTCGCAGTTGTGAAACACAACAGTACACCAGTGTATATGGAAACTCGATGCCCCCTCCTGGGGGAGGCTGGCACCTCATTCTACTTAATTAATTAATTAATTAATTTTATCTTTTAAAGAGAATGCAAAATAGTAGTAAAAATGACAAATGATACAGAATTTTACCAAACAAAATAATATGAATTTGACTGTATTTGTTGTATTGCACAGTGTTGTGATCAACCTAGCAGTTCAGATTAGCGGATACGAACCTCACTTTATAAAGAAGATAAATAAAAACTTGCTTCACTTGTTAACAAACATGTTCTAGTGATCTTTTTAAAGAATTAATAGCTTTACAAACTGTCAGCTACTTGGTTATAAAAATAATTGTTGGCACATCCTATATATCTAAATTGAATAATGGTACCAGATACAATGATAGATGGGATTAAAGCTATCTGTCATCCATTATCATGTGTAATGAATAAACGATTTAATTCTCTTGAAAAAATAAAGAATAAATAGCTTTAATAGCAAACCATAAGAGCAGTAATTTAATTTTGACAAATAAGGTATTGTGGGATTTTCATTTTATGAATAGATTTGCCTAAAATATGAGTTTTATGCCCAATTCCAAGCCCTGTCTGTATTTTATTATTATTTTGTTTTGTTTTGTGTTTTGTTTTTAGATGGAATTGGGGGTTGAACTTAGGTCCTTGTGCTTGCCAGGCAAGCACTTATTCTACTGAGCCATCTCCCTGGCCC
>NDGM011254375.1:6093-30706 GCA_002564305.1 Octomys mimax | reverse complement strand
TTTTTACACTTTTGATCTCTGGTTGGTTGAATCCACTGATGCGAAGCCCACGGATCAGTGAGGCTAATGCACTCCCAGACACAAGAAGCTCTCCCAAGAGTGAAACAAAGGGGGATGCGTGCTCAAGTGTCACCTCCCAGGCAGCAAGGAGTAAAACAAGACGCAGAAGTTGTGCGCAGCCCGTGAACAGCGTTATACGCAGTGTGGAGTGCTGCTGAGACGGGACGCATGCTCTCCGAAGCATCACACGGGGCTGGGCCCCGAGGTCACCCCAGGAAGGAGAACCACGTCCAGGCGGGGGTCAAGGCAAGGTTGACATAATTCACCGCATTGCTTTTGGGTCACTCAAATATTTTATTTTTCAGATTCTTTTTATAAAGAAGGGAAGATCAAAGTATAAAATAGCATAAGGCCAAGAAAGACAACACACGCCAAGGAGAGGAGGTGATTCTCAGGACGCTGGTGACTCAGAAAGAGATAGATGGTAATGGGAGAAGGTGCCAGGCGGCACCAGAATCGAGGGGTGAACGCACTGTCAGCCGGGAGCAACAGCGACTGGTGACTCTTTCAAACATTTGTTTGCATGCAAGTGCGACAGGGCAGAAGGCTCAGCAGCAGGAACAGGAACCCCAGGCTTGAAGGATGGGACTTTAGGGTGAAGAAGGACAACCATGCGTGGTGGTGCGTGCCTGCTCGCCAGCACTCTGAGAGGCTGACACAGGAAGACTGCAAGTTTGAGCCCAGCCTGGGTAACTCAGTGACCTAGCAGATCCTGTCTCAACACAATGACAGAATATAAAATAAGGCATGGAGAAGGTGCTGAGTGCTGATGTGGGGGGCGTGCCGCCACCTTGGTCCACCTGCAGGCGTCCCCCCTCCCCCGCCAACAGAAGGACCCATCTCTTCTCTTCTCTCAAGACACCTGGTTTAGACGGGAAGAGAACAAGTTCTCTGGCTAGGGAGGGCAGGTAACCCTGGCCCAGACAATTAGCACAGCCCCTTCCCCACGGACTCGGAATCAAAGACTAACATGCAACCCGTTATCTTCCAATAAGACGCAGGCCCACACTGCTGGGAATTTCTGGGCATACAGTTCTCTTTTGATAGGGGTTACTGAGGCAAGTGGCCCTTACTGGTTTCTGCTGTGTGCCCAAGAAAACCCTCGCGTGCAGGATGATGTCGGTGCAGAGGAAAGGCGACCAGAGGGCTGCTGGCACTGGGTAAGATCAGGAATCTGGGCACGTCTCACGCTCACTTTCGGTTTGTTGGTTTGCTTAAGGGTGGTTTGAATCCCAGTGCTGTTTGCGACCACAGTCTGCGGTTAATACACAGAGAAGCTGTAGACACAAGCTAAACCAGGCGGAGGTATGGGGGAGACGCAGGGGTGGGTCTGGAGCAGGACTGGAGGGGTGCGGAGGAAGAAAGCAGGTCCAGAAGGCCAGGGGCAGGGCAGGAGGCTGAAGCCCACCTGCCACAGCTGTCCACAGCCCAGTGTCTCCAGTGTGTCCCCAGGGCCAGGAGAGGTGGAACTGCCGACTGAGGCCCCAGGGACTGGACCTTGGGGCAAAAGGAATTGAGCAAAGGTGTCCAAGGCCTGTCCCGGGGCTTCAGAGTGGCTGCCCGGGAAGCAAAGGGCCCAGGCACGAGGAGGGCGGCATGCGGGGGCTCCGAGGGGCTCCATGGCCCAGCTCTGCTCTGCTCAGCTGCAAAGCTGTGGGACTGCGGGTCTGTGACTGGCACCTGCCTGCGTGGCGCAGGCTCCCCAGATGCGGCTGCTCATCTTCCCAGCTCCCCCACCCTCCTGTCAGCAGCCTCCTGGATGGTGCGATCCTTCCAGCCTGGCAGAACTGGTGGCGAACTCGAGAGCCGAGCTTCATGGCTGCCCACCAGGAAGAGCCCGTCTCTAAGGACAATGTTTAAGCTCAAGAGTGGAGCAAGGGGAGCTTAAGCTCCATGGCTGAGCTCTGGTACTTTCAGGGGATAATAAACACTATCGTGCCTAAAAGTGTGAGCTCTGGCTGGAGAAAAAGGACTTCATCCTGGCACCAGGACTTCCTCGCTGTGTGCCCTGAGGAAGTCACTTGGGCTCTCTGAGCCTGCTCCCCTACATGGGAGGTAAAACCAGCACATACCTCATGGTGTGCTTTGGAAGATGAAATGAAAGCAGAAAATAGAGTTCCACTGTCTGGGAGAACAAAATGATTTAATAGTACATGCATGACTTGCTTTAATGTTATGTTTGTAAATAGTGTTAATAAAGTCTTCATTAAATGGAAGGCCAGTTTGCTTATCCTAATCATGTACGTTCCCTGCGTCAATCACTTAAGCAAATATCTGGGCCTGTTTTCTCATCTATAGAATGAAAAGGCTGAACTTCACGTCTAGGGTAATCTTTAGTATTTCTATTGTATTTCTGTCAGACACAGCCTAAGTTTCAAATTGCTCTCAGCATGTGACCTTCTCAGCTACCACCTCACTTTGAACAGTCGGCTTCTCTTCCAGGGGACAACTCAAAGCCAGATTGATTCAGGGATTTCACTTGGCCCAGGGACCTGCCAATGCCAACCATCTGTAGGGAGCCTGCTTTGACCCTCAGCTTAAATGGGTTCTCCTTGGTGGAGGTGTGGCCCGGCAGAAAGACGGACAGAAGGACAGCTTCCAGCCTTCAGGTCCTTCCAGTCTAGGCTACTTTTTTTTTGTATTTCAGGACAGGGTCTACAGGGTCTCACTGCATAGACTGGACTCGTAGTGAGTCTCCTGTTTACAGCCTCCCAAGTGCTGGGATTACAGCTGCGCGCCGCCACACCCAGTCTTAGGCTACTTGTTCATCAGTCTGAAGGAGCCTAATGTTTCTGATTAAGATCTCTGCGGATGCCACGCGTCTCCTCCTTGCCGAGCCTTCTCGGCTGCTTCCTGCCAATGGCTAGTCACAGCCTGCCATCTTTGCCAGCCTCAGAATCAAAGCCTTAAGCAGCAAGAGAGATTTGCATCCTTTCAAATCCTGCCAGTGAACTGCAAACAGTGTGAAGATGCTACTTGTTTGTTGCAATGTTTTAAAATAAATTTGCAGTCATTTGAATTGTAAGAATCCTGCCTCTTCCTCTTATGCAATGAACACCATCAGCGGTGTTGCCATGGTTCTCTCCTGTTCCTGTGAACACACACCTTCCCTGGGCTCTGAGAAGATCGTCTCCAGCAGTCTTTCCAAGGATATGGCACTGTGCTGAGTCCTGTGTGCAGGACACCACGGCGCTCTCCTGAAGGGGGAGCAACTGTCTCCACCTTGGCCGAGCCTGACCCCGTTTCCTTGTAGTGATAGCTACAGAGCTGGCCAGGACCTTTCCTTTCAACTGGCCTTAAGCGACACATACGGGTCCAGCCGAGGCGCTGCTGGTGGTCTCTGAAGATGGCAGGCAGTATTTCCCCAGACCCCACCTGAGCGGGATCAAGATGCAACCAAGAGCCAGTGCTCCATGCTGTCCCCTGGGATCGAGCCCCCAGATAGAGGCTGTGGCATCCCAGGTCTTGAGAGATTACACACCAGAGCTGAAGAACCCACCCCAAAACATTAGACACCAGCTCAGCTGTGTGATGTGGATCATTCTTTCTGCACAGCCTTCTCTCTGCATACTGCAGAGGTGGTTTGCAGCCTGGGTCTCCCACCGAGCCCAGCTCGTGGCACCCACCTACTTCCTGCCATTCTCACAGTCACTCATCCTCAAGCCACTCGCTTCTTCATGAATTAATCAATCTGAGTTCAGCCCTCAGTCAAGGCCTTACCCTGGACAGCTGTCATCGAGGCTGGACTTGGCTCCCCAAAACCCAAATACGCCTTAGTGTCTTTATTCTCACCATGGGTTGCACTGCGAGTGGCAGATTGGAATTAACTCACTAGAATTCCACTAACTTTCCTTGGAATTACAAACATAAACTTCCTGGGCCATGACAAGGACCAGGAAGGGCTCCCTCTAGTTCAGAGTTCAAGTCCTAGCTCCACCGCCTGCTAGATCTTGAGCAAATGGTCAAGGTTAGGAGTGTCCCAAGATCCATTCTCTCATCTGTAACACAGCGACATGGACACTGACATCATAGAGTCATAGTGAGAATTAAATGAGGTGACTCTTGGGAGACACTTACAGCAGCGCCTGAGCCAGAACCAGAACTCAACACTTTTTCCAATATATTTGAATAGAACAAGTTTTAGGAGAATTATTTTAAATCCCCATTTTCAAACAGGTATTGTTCTCTTGAGCACTTGGTACTTTGAGGGAGTTAAGTTCAAGGCTTAAATAAATCATACTGAGTAAAACTTCGATCCCTTTCTTCAGCCTTGAATCTGGAATTTTAATAGCAAACACACAAAGGCTGTACTTTCTGCCTTCAATTCAGAAATGTCAGCACATCAAACACACACCTTCAGACACACACAGCGGCACTTACTCACACCACATAAAGGGCAATTGGCTTTGGAAGAGAATGTCACATGAACAGCATTGGAGCTCATTAAAATAGGACTTGAAACTTTTGACCTCTGCTACATAAACAATACTTGCGGACGCCGGAGTTGCCGAGACGCCAAGGCCTGAGAGTATGAATTCATTTCGGAAGCAGTTAGCACTGAGATGCTCAGGATTTGGGCAAGTCTGAGATCAGATAACTTACGCATCGTTTGGGAAATGATACTACCGTTGGGGAATGAGGGACTTTATGTTTTGGGCATGCAAGATTCCCAGGCCTTCCTGCAGTGCAGATGCCTCGAAATTATGAGGCTTTCTGTAAACTAAAGATAAAAATAGGCAACAGGAACTGGAATCACTGGAATCAGCCTGTGACACAGGTGTGGGCCGGGTGCAGCCTAGAAGGGGGAGGGAGACAGGGAAGGAGGGAAGGGGTGAGCTGATCCCGTCTGCAGGGGTCTGGTGGCCACGGATGCGACAGCTCAAGGAGGTGGCAGAGGGAGCTTGTCCGAACATCTCCTTTTCTGAGAGAACTGACAACCGGAGTGATCAGACTGATCCTATTTTAGGAGCCAGACAGAGCCGCACTTAGCAGCGGGCAGATCTCCGTACACGCTGCAGCACTTAGGCTCCACGGCTTACAGCAAACCAGGACATGCGTGTGCCCCTTGTTTCCCACGCCCTGGCTCCTGCACTTCCAGCTGGGGGAGCTGATCCCAGGGCTGCCTCATCAGGGAAGCCGGACACGTGCCCCCGGCCGCTCTCCCAGCAAACCCACACAGAGATGCTCACATTAGAACACTACCGGAGCCTCTGAGAGAGGGTGACAGGATTTCATTGAGGCAATTCATGATAATAAATGAATGCCCTCAGAGCCTCCATCAGGCCCTCGATGCAAACACACTACATTAGCCCTTCCTGTGCTATGACACTATGGCGCCGTGTACTACAGATTTTGCAATAAAACATGCAAAATGCCACAGTCTGAACACACGCTCTGCCTACTACCGCACCACAGAATCCAGATGGGAGCTCCTGGCCGCGAGGGGACTCCCTGCTCCCAGCCAGCAGCACCACCGTCCTCACACCTCAATGATGAAATGTAAGCCATGGCCTAGCTGTGGTCTGCTCCGTGGCCTGCAGACCAGCACTGCAGAGTGCAGCAGCTTCCCGACAGCCCAGTCTATGCACTCACCTGACTTGCCAGGACCAGCCTGGGCTCTCGGGCTTCCTACTTGGCAATGATGAGGTCTCGAGGGAGCAGAGGTCATCTGCTGCGAAGTGCCCACCAGGGGCTAGGACCTGAGAGGGCCAGGCGGGGGGGGGGTGCTGCCAACCTGAGCACAACCGGGGGCTCTCAAATTCCTCCAACCCGGGCGAGTCCCTGGATCATGGGCCTATGGTGTCACAAGAAGCATGTGGTGGTCATCGCTGGCCTCCCTGGCTTTACCCTGACCCCTCCCTGAGCAGCCAGCAGGACCCTAGACAGATCAGACCGGCATCAGGCTAGTCCAGAGCTGGAGTGAAGCCAGCACCACCACAACACTCGGCAGCTTGTCCTCCCACGGCTCTCTGGTCTCAGGCCCTTTAACTCTGTCCCCGAGCTTCCAGCTCAGCCATATTTTGAGCATCCTCGCAGCTGCCAGGCAAGCTTCTGCCTCAGGGCTGTCGCGCCTGTTGGGACCCCTGACCCATCTCCACTTCCCCTCCCTCACCCTCTCCCTGTGTTTGCCAGAGCCTCGCTTTCTCGGGGAAGCCCTCCCCCATGTGGTGCAAGCTGCCCTTGCCCCACTCTGGCCTCCCAAGCTCCATTCCCGCTCGGCCCCTCCCACTTGCTTCTGTACTCATCGTCTGCCTGTGTGCCCCAGAAGACAAGCTCCATAAGGGAAGGGAGCTTTTCCCTCACTGTCTGCTTTAGGTGACTCAGCCCCTGACAGCGTCCCCATGGAAAACGGGCGCAGCACGTGCTTCTTGGCCGCCTTCAGCTGAGCCATGTGCTCGAGGCGCTCACACACCAGCGCCCACCTCCCTTGCGTGGCACTCGGTTCACAACGGCGCGCTGTGCTCCCCAGAACATTCTGTGCCCTGCCTTTACTCCCATGGGCTACGGCCCCATGCTGTGCTAGATCTGCCTACCGCGCGCTACATCTGCAGCTGCAGGACCCGCCCTTCCGCTCACAGCTGGCTGCACCCTGCAGCATGTGCCCTGCTCCCTGCCACGAGAAGTGTAAGGAACGCCCAGCAGCCCCCTATCACAGGCAGAGCTTACGAAAAATGCAAACGCTCAAGCTCACCCCAGACCAGATGAACCAAAACCTATATTGTGACCAAGTGGCTCCCGCGTACCTGCTCAAGTTTAAGACGCCCCGCCAGGCTGCATCACGGCAGCTGCGGTGCCAGTCAGGCCTGCAAGGACAGAGGAGGGATCCGCAGCCCTCTTACCCCGTACAACACCTCTAGACTCTACCTCCTCAGGTCCCTTGCCGGCATGCGGCCCCAGGACACTGCAAAAGCGCAGGATGCTGTGACGTTTTGCAAAGTCAGCAAGCAAATTATAGCCCTTTATAAATGGGGTAGTAACTCACACAACAACCAATTTATTTCAGACACCCTGGTGGACATAGGGAAAGCCCCGCACACTAATATCTCCCCATGTATTACAGCATCTGTTTTATGACTAGTCATTTATTCATTCATGTGATAAAAATTTTTAGTATCTAGGATGTGCTCACCCTTCCACAAAGCACTGGCAGCTGACACCCGAGAAGTCACAGTCTTACATTCTAGTTGAAAAGACAGATGTCCCAGGGGAGGGGGCGAGTTTGATGTTGGACGACAATAAATTCCTGCAGAGGAGCTAGGAGGCACCTCCCTGAGAGGGGGCATTCTATCTCGGTAACAAGCAGGAGCAAGGCCCCTCACTAAAGGGGAAGGTGGGGCCACAGGAAAGGCCCCAGTGGGCCACTCTCTGCAGGCGAAGCTAGCGAGGGCCAGAAGGCTATACGTGCAGGCAACCAAGGACGCCCAGCAATTCTGGATATGAGGACAGGGGTTGACTTTGGAGGATGCAAAAGCCACTTAAGCCAAGTAGCAACGGATCTTGCCCCAGGACACCAGAAAGCCATCGGGGCCTTTCAGTCAAAGACAGACACAACCAGATGCACATTAAGTGTACGGTGTACAACAGTACACCACAGCTAACGTCCTTCTGTAGTTTCAAACAACGCTCTGCAAACAGCTCCTTGTCACAGTAGAGTTGGCACTGGAACAACTTTTAAAAAACACGTTTAAAGTGATTGTAATGAACCTCCAATGATAGCACCCTTCGCTGAGACTGCACTGCAACCCTGCTACTGCCCCATTTCTCTTGACTTAGCAGCATGTGTGAATCAGGTGCACGGACAGAGACACGTGTGCCGCCCAACGTCCCACAGGCACACAGAGCTCCATACACACCCAGCCCAGGCCTTCCAGAAGTGGCAGTAAGCAGGGGTGGGGAGGGGCACCACCTAACCCTGGGGTGGGAGTGTGGGCTCCAGGGCCCAAACCGACAGTGTAAACATTCGAGCAGGTCAAACCTGGGGGCGAGTGGTGCACCCATTATTAATCCATTATCACCATGGCCAACCCTCTGCATTCCCCGGTTCCACACCCACAGATACCTCCCCTGTGAATCAAAATGATTTCTAAAAAACTGCGTCTCCCCAAACCTGCACAGAGCTTGCTCCTGTCGTTATCCCCTCAGCCACACGGTATGACAGCTGCTCACAGAGCACCTGCACTTAAGGCACTCTCAACATTCAGGGACGACCCAGGGCGCACAGGGGCACGCAGGCTACACGCGGGGGCGACCCAGGGTGCACAGGGGCATGCAGGCTATGCACAGGGGCTGCGCTGTACATAAGGGATTGGAGCAGCTGTGCATGTGGGTGCGCCAGCGACCCTGAAACCAGCCCCGCATGACGTCCAGGGGCAGCTCCATGTTTAATTCAGTCCAAAGACATCAAGGGCCGGGTCTGCTTCCTCTTGGAACGGGACGACAGGGCATCTGTAGGTACGCAGCCCAGGCTAGTATCCAGAAAGTCATCGTCAAACCCATTAGAGGGAAGTCAGGACGCTGGTCATTCGGAAGTAACAGCAAATGCAGGGCGGCTGATCCTTAGTGAGATCAGTTGTGTTATCAATGACCTCCAGAGCCGCCTCTGCCTGAGCACCTCTAGGAGCCAGGCCTCCCACAGCCATTCTCTCAGCAGGAGCGCTCACCCTTGCTGCCCAGTCAGAGAAGACTTCCGCTTGTCAATCACCAGCACTAATGGGAGCTGGCTAAATGTCACCCTGGCCGGAATCATCTGCCACTCAGATACAAGCAGGGCACAGGCCACAGATAGGTCATGGATGTGTTCTGTTTGCCCTGCATTATGTTTAATTTTTAAACATTTCTTGCTGACACAGCAAGGAATAGGGAGAACTTATCTAAAAACCTAATTTCAAGTTTCTCACAAAACCATGAAGGCGGAGTCAGGCTCACATGTGCTGAATACCAGCAGAGCCGCAGCTTCCCAGCCAGCTCCTGGCCCTCCCACTGCCTCTTCCAGCTCACGGGCCCCTTTTCTTTCTTCCCAGAATCCTCTGGGCCCCTGTAGGCGCCTAGCCCAGAAGCCAACAGAAGCTGGTTCTCATTCCCAGACTGAAAAGAGGCCTTGCGCAGTACAGTACGAGGCTCCACCCCAGTTTCTGGCTCAGGGAATTTCTGGCTCTATTCTCTCTGCAGCAGGGCCCTAGAGATGCACTTCCTGTGTGAATTTCACGTCGCATTGCTATCGCTGGCCCAGGGAGCACACTCCAAAGACCACTGACCCACAAGTCCAGAGTGAGCTCCAGAGGCTTGGGGCTGGTGGGACTCAGCGCCTGCATCTTTTCACTGGCCAAGAAAGGAAAGGAGGAGATCCATGTTCTGACAGCTTGTAATAGCCATGCAAGAACCAAGTGGGGTGTGCGGCCCTCGTCCCAGCTGCTAGCGTCCTGAAGAGTCACCTTCTCTTCCAGGTCACCTTTGATCTTCCCTCAAAATAGTTTAGTAAAAGTGGCGGTATTGCCCAGGTATGCAGAGCCCTCCCCGACTCCAACTGTGTGCACGGACATCCTCTCAAGGCCGCACCGCTCGGGCCCAATGAGCCATACTTGCACCCTTGAAAGACTCCACAGCTGAAACTACTCCACGACACTACCACCAGCAACAACAGCCAGCCATCCTGCCATCCACCGGGCACATCCGGAACCCTTTCTGCCATGGTGCCCATTGTGACACAATGGGCTGGAGCGGAGACCCGACTTGGCCAACTCCACCGGCCTGTGGTAACTGACAGGCTGACCACTTTAGGTACCGCGGGCAGGGCTAGCAAGGCTGTGTCCAGCCCTGTGTCTGAGTCTGAATGTCGATGATCGCAGACTCACAGGCCCCTGCAAGTGAGATCAGGAGGGACGCAGTGGTAGGAAGGAGGGGCAGGACACACCCTGCGCAGAGCAGGAGCCAGAGGTGAGCCGGCACCTGCGCAGGCCGAACGCCTGCTCTCAGAGCCAGCTCGGTGGCAGCCCTGGGGAGGCCCTGGCTTCCTAATGCCAAGAGATGCCCAGAATTCACCCAGCACTGACAGAGCTGTGGCCTCACCATCTGAAAGGAGGGCAGGGGCAGCACTGGGGAGACTGCGACCCACTTATGACATTCGTAAGCTCTGCTCCCTTTGGCCTGGGCTTTCCTGTAAGCCTCCAGCCAGGCGGGACAGATTGTCCAGATCTGGATCCACCTATCATCTCCCCTGGGCTGGATGACCTGGGCACAGCACTTCACCTTTCTAGCCCCTGTCCCCTCTTCCAAACAGCACCTGTCTTGTTGGGCTCATAGGAGGACTTAATTAGATGCTGCCCGTGAAGTGCGAACCCCGGTGCCTACCACGCAGTAAATGCTTATGAAATCAACACAACTAGCAGCATCGCCTTCTTCATCTCGACACCAAGGCCTCACAACTGCAGGTTTCAGTGACAGTGATTAGGTTCACTTTTCAGCCTTAGTAGGTGGTTGTACAACCTGTAATAAAGTCACCAGGTCTGTGCCCTACTTAATTTAACAAAGAAAAATCCCCCCCAGCTGGAATCGCAGCTTGGATTAATTCAGGCGCCAACTCCTCCCTGACATTGACAAGTCCTCCCTGCTGGGCCTTTGAAGACAGAAAACTCTCCTGTGGGTGCAAAACTATGGGGGAAAGTGGGGCGTTTCGTCCCGAATTGTACACGTGATGGCAGAGCCACGTCGACAGCCCGAGCTCCCAGCGGGGCTGTGGCTCGGGGCCATGCCAGCTTCTTCTCCTTGGGTAGAAGCTGCGGGGCGGACTGCTCTCATTTACTGACACAGACGTAGTAGTGTCATGTTTCAGAATTAAATTTAAATACTGTTGGGATAAACAACGTGACCTTTTTAATGTCAGTATGAAGAGAAAACGACACAGCTGAACCAAGGGAAGGAAGGCAGAACCAGACCCTCATCACAGCCCCACGGTGAGCCTGTGCTCTGCTCTCCAAGGACCCTCCCAAAGCTGTCTGCTGGGACAGTGAACCACGACTGAATGGCTACCACAAAAATGCAAGAGCGACTTTCTTCCCCCCGTGACAGGGGCCGGGCTCTGAGAGTGCCAATCTCCCCGGCGGCACCCCGCAAGTCTAGCGCATAACTGTGGATGCCTACGTAAGCGTAAATAGGTCGGAGAGCATTCGGAGCCCAGTGGACAGGAGAAAGTGTGCTGTGTGGGGCCCGGAGCCACACAGCACCGTTTACTTACAGCTTTGGGTTTATATGGAGGCTGGATCTCCTTGCGTTCAAGTTTCTCCCAATCGATATACCGGAAAAACGCGTGCTCTTTGATGTCACGCTCGCCTTCAGGCCCACAGCCCAGTCGTTTGCCTGGGTGTTTGGTCATCAGCTTTAGGGGAGAGAGAGACAGTACAGTTAATGAATTTCAGAGGTGGGAATGTGAGACCCTCAGAGATGATTACTCCAGCAGCTTAAGAAAGAAACAGCAAGGAGGAATTGCAGCTGACTGTGCTTTTTAGCTTTTCACCTCAGGAAAAGGTTCCCTAGCTGGGGCTTCATGAAGGCGGAGAGGGTGTCTCACGCTACGCCCTGGGATGCGAGCCCTGGTGGTTATAATAAAACCACAGCCTGAACGTGGCTCTGAACTTCAAGCTAGAAATGTCAGAAAATCCACTTCGGTTCAAAGAGGAGTTTTATGCAGTTTCTAGTGTATCTAATAAGAACGGTTTCAAAATCTCCAAATTCCCTGCTCCCACCATAAAAAAAAAAAAACCCTGACATTTGACCAAAGCAAAGGATGCGTTCATACTATTTGCATTCCTCAGTAAAGCACTTGTGAAAATGACAAAACAGAAGAAAAAATATTAGTCAAATGGACCCAAGTTTCAAGTAATTACTTTTCAAAAGCTTATTAAATAGTCAGAACCTGGCTCAGTTCATTTCCGGGTATCACACATTATACTAAACTCCGCTGAGGTTTCTTTGGTGTTCTGTTTAAATTACTTAATTATCAAAACTCTCCATCTCTGGGTCTCTGAGCCAGTGCTAAATAACAAGATGAATAGATGCTCTGAGACGAAGCCAGACAGGCTTCCTCTTATAAATGAACCCAGAGCTGCAGGAAAATATCTCTGATCTCAAGACTTCGGCAAGTGCAGAGTCGAGATGGAGGAGTTGGTGGTTTTTAAAAAAAATCCTAACAAGAAAAGCACCAAAAGAAAACAAAAGCAACTGGGACCCCCAAGCCCAAGAGGCTTCCTGGAGTAGCCGAGATATTCCCAGGACTGGCCGCTGACGGAAAGTAGTGACCTCAGAGATGCACACCTGCACTATGGGGCTTTCAGCTAGGCTGCGTCCTGCTTACAGAATAATTGATGTTCATATTTGCACACATATAATTTCCAAACATGCGGGAGGAAATAATCATGGCCTTAATGTTCTCAGCCACTTCTTTATTACAGGCGTGATCTTGCTGATTGTTACGATCGCCCCAGGAGGTGGGGCTGATATTTTATCCCCGTGAAATGACAAGGCAATCGACACCCAGAGAGGTTAAGCAACCACGAAGACTCACAGAGCCAGCGAAGAGCTGGAGCCCTCTCTGCCTAGCTCTAAAATATGGGCTTTTAAGAGAAACAGAAGAGTGTTTCTATTTCCTATGGCTTCCCAGGGACACTTGTGGTCTGGCCTGGTCAGAATTAATTGATGGAAGGCAGGACCGAAAATAAAATATCAGCAACGGTGTCTCGGTGTTGCATAGGTTGCGTGGGTCCAACTTCTGGGCAGAAGGCTTTGCAGCCATTATTCAAGTACTGGTCATTCCCACAACACTGCGAGGCTTCCCAAGCGATGCTCCCAACACCTACAGAAGCTGGGTCCAGAGAACAAAGATGCTTGCCTAAGGTCATACGGCCAAGGAATAGTCCTGGGTTTTGAGCAGATCTGCCTGACTGGAATTCCAGCAGCTCCTAGCACATCAGCCTCTGCTCATTTTCAACCCAGCCTGCAGCCCTCCAGACTTCTGTCAGCTTTAAGCTTGCTCCAAGTGGACGTGGCAGCTGGAGCGAAGTTTCGTCAGGTTTGATGGCAGAAAATAGGGCCTTTAATGAGATGACATCTAAAGAACTGGCTCCTCGAGAGCGTGTCTGTTTTCCAAAGCCTAGCTCAAAGTCTATGCGAGCAGGAGATGCCAAGCAGAAGAATGCTACCGTAGCCCAGCACTATTCTGAGTCGCTGCCCAGTGCCCACACCCTGCCGACGTGTCTGACGCCGTGCGGGCAGCTGGACTGAATTGCGGCTCTGATTCTCCGAGTCACAGCTTGCCTCGCAGGTGCACGCCCTGGGGCTGCTGCCCAGGACAGAGTGGGTGTCCGCCTGCTCAGGCGTCACCTCTCCTTTGGAACTGGAGCCTTGAAGACAGAGCCGCACTCGACAGCCCGCCCAACGTAGAGAGATTCCCAGCCCAACCCAAGCAAGTCACCCCAGCCCATCCTGAAGGTTATGGGGCCTGAATTAATAGGAAACTGCTCTAGCAGGGAAACTGCTAATTGGAGCTGAAGCTGAATGCAGCTGAGCTGGAAAATTCTCCTTCCTCCATGACCCACTAGAGCCCCCAGCTGTCCGGGCAGGGCAGGCTTGGGCAGGCGAAGGCGCAGCCCTGAGCATGTATTGAGCACCTACTGTGTGCCGGCACCACGCGGGAAGCTTCCACTTACGTTACTGCATTCAAAGCTCTTTGGCATTCTGTTCAATGACTAGTTTTATTCCATTTTTCAGAGATTAAGAAACAGAAGCTAGAGACGTGGCAGACTTTGCTCAGGGCCATGCACCTAGGCAGTGCGGTGGCTGACATTCGAAAAGGGTCTCATCTTCAAAATCCCCCCACTTTAAAAATTCCTATCACAGGGAATGCAAACTTGAACGCCAAGAGGAACAAGGTGTGGAACACAGAAGTGATGGCATTCAAGCTCCGNGCACCAGGCCAAGCTCTGGGCTAGGTGGCTGGTAAGTAGTCGCTGGCCCGGAACCTCACATGGGATGCTATCACCTGCAACTCGGGCCCAACAACTTCCCCATGATGACCCGGCTGCTAATGCCTGGACCGGGTCTGCACCCAGATGGGACTGGGCCAGATGGGGTTTTTGCTAATTGGAGAGGGTGTGGCCCCCATCAAGGAGTCGGGAGGTTCCAACTCAGCTGACTGACGCTTTGCAGAAGTGACAGACCAGTGCACCAAGATCCAATTTTCCAAGAGAGGCTAGACAGCTGCATGTCTGTGGGAAACCTCCTAACCTTTACATGTTGGGAATTATTACACAAACCAAAACCTCGGTGCACGGCCTCTTTCTGCCACTTCCCAGGGGCACATCTAGAGGGTGTGCACCGGCCTTCGCCTACGTCCTCTTCCACCCACAGGGAGCCTCTATGCTCTAATAAACCCCGGGTCTCTCCTCCGTTCCTCAGTTTTCCTCCCCCTGCCTCTCACCCCCAGCGTGTTCTAGACCAAGTGCTTGGAGGTGTTAGCGTCTGAGGCTACCGCACACCTGCCTCCCCAGGATGTCCGCCCTCAACCTGTGCACAGAGCTCGCGTGACTCACAGGAGCGGGCACTCAGGCAGCGGGACAAGTGCGTGCTTCTGGCTGCAGGCACAGCTATGCCGATCTGGGCTAAGCACTGGCCTCAATGGCCTGGCCGTCCCAGCTGTCACTAAAGCCAGCTCCTAAGGCAGGTGGCCTGGATGAGAAAAGCAAGCTGGAAGGACGTGGGAGATCCGTCCAGGCCCGGAGCCACCGTCAGGGAGCAGCCAACTTCCTTCTAAGCTTGGACGCGCGTCCGCACCCTGGCTGGCGCAGAGCAAGGCCTCCTGAAAGATGGCCTCCTCGGCCCGAGTTCGCTGAGAACCTCCTAAAGCTGCTTTCATGCTTCCGTTAGTTGAGAGATTACTCCGACAACGCGTTGAAAGCGGCGGCTTCAAGCCACATGGGGACTTTCTCAAGACGCTGCAACACTCAGACTTAATCTCTGGGGCGAGGCGAGGCCGAGGTCTCTGCGTCCTGTCAAGCACTTCAGGTCATCTCGTGGCTGCAGAGCGAGGAGCGCAGGCCTCGAGGGCCTCGCGCAGGTCACCGTGAGCACCACCAGGTCCGACACAAGATACAGGACACAGAATTCGTACCTGGAGACTTGTGTCTTGGTCTCTTCACAAATGCAACGTGCATGTGCAACACGCACATGACTATGCAGGCTTTACGTGCAGGCTGGTCTTGCAGGAAGGTAGCGGGCTCGGGGACAAGGGCTGTGGGCCGGCTCATTAGAGAACACCTTTAAGTCAGCCCTGCCTGATTTTCTTACAGCAACGACTACACAGACGTAGTGTTAACAAGACACACACGCTGCGGAGCACTGTGGAGGCTGGCCCTCTCGCAAGCTCCCGCGCTTCCTGCCTGGGTCCTTAAGCGTTCCCTTGCCCACCCTGGGCCGTGCGCCCGGCGGTGCTCTTGTGCTCCTTCCTGTGGGACGCAGCAGCTCTGCCTCTGCCCCGAGTGGGGCACGGCCCATGCGCTGCGCATGCGCAGTCCTGGGCTCACTTACGCCTTTGCAGATGGCCACAGCTTCCTTGGACATGGACTTGGGATAAGCCACGTTGTGCTCCATGATGGACTGGAACAGCTCGTCCTCATCTTCTCCCTCGAATGGGGCCTGTGGGACAGAGCGCAGGGTGGGGGCAGGGTCCCTGCCTCTGCCCTCCCCCACTGTCTCCACCTTGCGGGATCCCCCCTAGCCCAAAGGGAGGGCACACTCCAGGGCTTGCAAGGAGAGAAAAGCCTGTCCCCCAAAGCTGGATAACCCCACGCCCAGGAAAGACACAGGAGCTCCGATTTCACCAAGCCGTTACCAGGTTTCCAGAGGCTTCTAAAGAAGCCGCGCAGGCTGGAGTGCAGGGGAACTCCTCTTACAGATCACTTGAACCTGAATTACCTGCCCAGCCAGCATTTCATACAGCAGGACTCCGAACGCCCACCAGTCCACGGACTTCCCATAGGGCTGGTAAGCAATTATCTGCAGAACAGAAAGCATCAGTCAGAAAGGCGACCGAACCCACACCTCTCGTCCCAGGAGACACCCTCCGCCGGTGCAGCAGGGTGGGTGCGGGGAGCCCCTCCCTGGCACGCCCTCTTCCCACTGCGAGCCGCAGGGCTGTCACAGTCCGGAGCAGGCTGGCGTCCCAAGGAAGGGATGGGAAGACCACGCTTTCATTTTAGCCACTTGGGGAGAGATGAGCAGGCTTGACAGGTGAATCTGCACCCAGGCACACGCGGTGCCCGCCAGGTTGTCTCTGAGGCCTGAGTATGGCATGGTGTGTGTGTGTGCTTGTCTGTCTGTGTGTGTACGTGCTATTTCAAAACCTATAGGTACAGCGTATATATGTTTATTTATTTAATGTATTTCATATAGGGTCTCACTACACAGCTCAAACTCACAGTGATCCTCCTGTTTTCAGCCTCCCGAGCGCTGGGATTACAGGCGTGCGCCACCATGCCCGATCTCGGTGGCCAGCTCAGCATGCCCAGGGGACAGGGCTGGTGCAGCATGTGCTGTCGGGTATTGAACCCGGCTCCTGTGCTTGCCTAAGCAGGCACTTAGTCTGCTGGGCTATCTCTCCAGCTCTAGGTATGGCGTTTTAAAGAAAAGCTATTTCTGTTTTGTTGTACAAATTACATTTATGTGATAATGTGAATCTACATTATACTACTAAACTAAATATTTAGAAATGGTTAAGATGCCATGTGGTTTTCTTAAAACCATAACTAAAAATAAAAACACTTTATTTCTTAAATAAAATACTTCAAGAGCAATAACATTTGTCGCTATTTTGCTATTTGTTTAGAAAACACAGATAAGCTAAGAGAATAAAATAAAAATCACACATAATCCTTTGTCAAGAGAAAATTCTGCCTACTATTTGGTTTACCTCCTTCTAGACTCTTCTCTATGAATATATATTCAACGGCACGCGTGTGTGGTTCACATCAGCATAAGCGCTCCAGGAAGGGGGCCTTTCACAAAGTGTGACGTTCACCTGAGCTTTCTCACTAACATTTGAACACTGACAAAACCGGTTTTTGCATAGTACCGAAATCGAGCGTCTTTATGCGGTGATTAGGTTTGTTCTGATGCTAAATGCGTGTCCTTGTAATCACACCCATGGACCTCTGTCCAGTGTCTTCCTAGGAGTGGACGCAGCGGACTGGAGAGAGTACAGCAGGGAATACGACAGGGAGTCTCCAGGCACACACGGCCGTCCGCCTCTTAGCACAGATGGGGGTCGAAACATCTGTGTTGAGGAGGTGCAGACAAGGCGCAGCGAAGTCGGGGCTGAGGTTTGTGGGCTGAACTGTCTAACTCTGAATCCTGATTTTTATTCACCAAGTACATGACCTGGAGGGGAGCATGACCTGGAGGGGAGCTGTGTAGCTACTTCTGATCTCCTCTTCTGTAAAGTGAAATTTATCCCAGTTCTGTGCCATGGGCCTCTGTGGGGGAGGGACGGTATACCACGGGCCTCACACGTATCATGTGCTCACCACGCTGGCATTTATTAGAACATTCTCTAATTCAGTCACGGCTTGTTTGTCTTAACACAGATACCGGAACAACCTGGCTACAAAATGAGTGGCTATCCATGTCCCTCCTCTGCCTCTACTCTGAAAGCAGAAATCCAGAGATGCTGATGGAAGGACACAGAGCTTCAGCTGGACAGGAGCCGATATCCCCCAAATCTGAAGTACACTATGGTGACTATAGGTTATAACGATGCATTGCATTCTTTTCTTTTTCAATTTCGCAATACTAAGGTTTGAGTTCGATTTGCCTTGAGCTACTTTGCAACCCTTTTTAGTTTTGGAGACATGGTCCAGGTAAGACTTAAACTTGTGTTCCTCCTACCTCAGCCTCCCCGACTGCTGCTGGAGTCACAGGAATGCACCTCTGTGCCCAATATAGAACTGCTTCCCATATTTCAAAAATACTTTGTATATGACAAGGATATATATAATTCTTCTTTGCCAATTAAAAATAAACCAGTAAATAAACAAAGAGCAGTGCACTCTGAGGAGAAATGCGTGCAAGGCTGGGAAGCCTGCAGTGCCAGCGCTTCTCACGGAAACTATTTTTGCACGTTTTAGGCACTTTGCGCCCCACGACAATCCAACAGGCTAACTCCTCCAAAGGACAGCAGCAGCACGGAGGTGCTGGAGGTGCTGGAGTGCTGTGCTAAGGCAAGGGCAAAGCGCTACCTGGGGGCATTCTTCCCAATGCTGGGCTGGAAGGGGAGGCAGCCCAGGCGTGGCAACTCCCTGGGAACGCATGCCAAGCGCCGTGCCTGGCCCAGGTGTGGCGCCCTCAGGAGAGGATCGTGGGCAATGCCCACCCAGGCTACACCCCGAAAGCTCTCCCCAGGGCTGTGAGGTGCAGCTGCAGCTGGGCGCCAAAGGTTACCAGAAACATGACACATCCAGGACTTGGACTGCACCAGTATCTGATGTCTCAACTAATTAACCAGATGACAACACCCAAGGAGGCCACACAGAGAAAATTCTACTGGGTCTGAAAACATAATCAAATTTTAAAGAAGATATTACCATGTTATTATTCAAGAAATACACAAAGGTTGGGCCAGCCGGATAGCTCAGTGAACTAAAGCGCCTGCTTAGGCAGAGCACAGCGGCAGGACTCAGCCCCTGGTGTTCTGTGCCGCCCTGCCCCCGGGGCACGCTGAGACAGTGATTGAGACTGGGCGTGCTGGCACGCCGCTTAGTCCCAGAGCTTGGGAGGCTGAAAACAGGAGGATCACTGAGTCTGATCTACGTAGTGAGACCCTGTACTAAATAAATTTTGAAAAGTACACAAAGGCAAACCTTGTGGAAAATGCACACAGCGTACAGACGGGTGCAGTTTCTCTGTACTGTGCTTCTCCTGGGGGGCCACAATGCGCAGCCTCTCTGCGACCCTCTAGGTTTTCTGGGCTCTTGCACGCGCACACATTCTCACTGAAGACACAGGGCCGTGTTCTATACCTTACTGTTGCTGCCCACAAACGGCATCATGCTGCGTTTATCATTTTCTTCACAGTGCGTTTTGGGGACGCACTGTTACGGACGTATCTAACGCACGCTCCTGAACAGATGCCCGGATCCTTTTCCTTTTCTTTCGGTGACGTGCTGGGGAACGAACCCAGCCCCCCCCCTCCCGTCGGCGAGTGTCCTGCGGCTGAGCTGTATCTCCAGCCCTGTTACGGAAGTTTTGAGACAAAGCTTGCTAAGTGGCCCGGCTTTGGATTCCTGCTCCCTCCGCCTCCAGAGCAACTGGGGCTGCAGGAGTGGGCCTTTCCCCTCTGTAGCTACATCACGTGTACTGCCCTTGCAGCACCTGGGGGCGCGGTGCTGCTGCACATGAACACGCAGAGGGGTGCTCGGGTCTCTCGAGGGGGTTCATAGGAGTTTCGGATGTGAACGCAGCCCACGTTAGCCAGCTGGCAGGCTTTGAAGCTGATTCCTAGTTTTCATTATTAAAAAGTAATGTTGGTTTTAATTTCTATTTCTTGAACAACCAATGCTATTGAACACTTTTTTAGGTATTTCTTTGCCCTTGGCATTTTTTTCATCTGGAAAGTGTATATTCACCTCAGATGCCCATTTTGTGATTGGGTGTTTGAATTTTGGCAGACTGATTTTTTCAAATTCTTTATCTGTTTTAGATTAAAGTCCTTTGTCTGAGGGACAGTCAGCTAAAATATTTCCTAATTAGTGGGACAAAAGAAAGAAAGAATATATACGTAAATATATATATATGATAGCTTGAATATCTGCTGACTGTACTGCTGATTTCTACTGGTCTAGTCAAAGGAACAGTTTGTGCTTAATTTTGTTTCTTCTTTTTAATTTTTTGGACCAATTTTGCATGCTTATGCTGGTAATCTGAACAACTAACACGAAAACAATAATATGCAATATAGGAACTACTGTCGAATTTCTACCATATTGTTGAGCGAAATTCTGTATCATTTCTAATTTTTTCACTATTTTTACTCTCTTTAAAATAAATACATAAATAGCAAGGTTGGGATGAAGGGAGGGCTTTGAGCACCTATCCTTCCACACTTACGCGCCAGTACATCTTGTGCCTACATGTGGTGTGTGTGTCTGTGTGTGTGTGTGCGCACGCACATGTTCGCTAAGCTCCTGGGAAAGGAACAGTTTTGGGACAAGAAAACACAGGTTTTAAACTTTATGCAAGTTACTTCAACAGCGAGTCTCGTCACCACTGTTACCAGCCACAGTCCACGGCAACTGGCAAGAAGCTGGATGTCTTCCTCCAGGATTCTGTGCCAGGTCCCAGCTCTTTTCCTTACAAAACTCCAGCTACAGATCACAGCATGTCACTTTTCCAGGCATCAATTCAGATGAAAAAGGAAAAGGACTGCCAGGCACTGACACTGTCCTGTCACTCTGGGGAGAAAAGCCATTCTCTGGCCACCTCCTCTGGGAAGAGCAGCAAGAAGCTACAAATAGATCTTAATCTTTCATTTGTGTCTCTAGCACAGGCAGAAAAATCTGGGATCTCCCAGAGCTTATCACAACCACCACACACCCCGTACACAGCCCCTGTGTCATATGTCAGCCTGGAGAATCTGTTCTGTCTCTCTCTCTCAACAAACATTTCAGTGTGGTAACTACAAGATATCATATGGCCACAAGCCACAGCAGCTTGATGAAGAATTGTACTGATGTGTGTTGGATGGTTCTTTTGAGTTTTATTTAAATTTGCTTGCCAATCTTGATGTATTTTAGGCCTGAGCTTCTGGATGCCTGCTAAGCTAGTTTGCATGTACGACCGCAAAGGAGTGGCACAGAGTACAGGACCAGGCCCACCCTGAACCTGGCTCTCGCCCTGCCCCACCCCGCCCGCCATCTGGAGAGTAGGGGGATACCAGGCTTGAGGCGGGATGCATGTGAGGCCCCCACCCCACCTGCTCTCACCTCAGGGGCAATGTAGTCTGGAGTGCCACAGAATGTCTTGGTCGTCACCCCGTCCCAGATGTTCTCCTTACACATGCCGAAGTCAGCGATCTTGATGTGACCCTCCGAGTCCAGCATCACGTTGTCGAGTTTTAGGTCCCTGAAGCAGCAGAAGAACACAGGGACTTACTCAAGTGTTATTTACCTCAAGCCAACCATTAGTTACTTAGCATATGCAAAGCACTCAACCAGCTGTTGTGAGATCACTACAGCGAGCCAGCTCTTGTCCTGTGGCAGCTCACAACCCTGCAGTGAGATGAAGGAGAAAGAGGGCCCATAAACCACTGGGGCTGCAGGGGTTTCGCGGGCTCAGAGGCCCAAGAACCTCTGCACGTGTCTCATGAGGATACAGCGAAGTGCAAGCCCTAAGGACAGAGAAAGACCACAGAAAGAAATCAAGGCCACTGCACCAGGAAGCTTCTTGCGTCTGGGAGAAGTCCAGGAGTCAGCGGTCTATGGGCCCTTCTATGTTACAGGAGGTAGCATAATTTTCACAAAATTATTTTTACAGTTATCTCTGAAAATCAAAGGAAAAAAAATAGAGAGAAACTTGTTCAAGTCCACATGCTTCTGGTGTCTTAGGCCACCTCCTGGAAATGGCCAAAGAGTCCGCTTAGGTTCTTTGCGTCACAGCACGCCTGCCGCACACCGATAGGTGGGCACATTCGCTGTGAGCAAGAGACATAATCAAGCTGCTCTCACTCAGATGAAAGCCTGCCGCAGGGGAAGGGACAATTAACAAGCGTTCCGATCTGGAAGTACGATTCCTATAAACTCTGATAAGTGGGTGCTGGAAACAAAGACGACAACAAGATGGTAACAGGAGAAGGCCACTGCAGGGTGTCAGGAAGGGCAGCTCTCAGGCAGGAGCGCGTGAGCCCTGACCTCTGGGACGTGTGCCGTGCGCTACAGTCTCCTTCTGCTGCTTCCAGGTGCACAGCTGAGGAGCCTGGTTACCTCAGGGGATGCCTGCACTCCTCAGCGCATAAGATCCCCTCAGGACCGGCAGTTTCTTCCTACACATGCTTTGCAGTGTTAACTCTCTGTGTTGCAGCACCAACGAGTAGGGATAATCTACAGGCCAGACTGTCTTAGGCCTAACAGAAGAGGAAGAAGTGTAATTTCTTGAGAGTGAGACCACCCACTCCCCGATCCAGGGCTCTCCCCTCAAGCTTCTCGACTGGACTGGGGAGGGCTGTGGTTTCTGCTTAGCTAAGCATCTTCCGATGAGTCCACCATTTCCTGCTTCTCAGACCATACACAGCCCTAACTTCTGGCCCCAGAGGCGGGCATGAGCCTGTGTGGCCAGCAGAAGTACCACAGCTTGCTGGCCATGGTGATGGGGTCAGAGATGGACACATGACACGCACTGTATCCATGGGCTCTGCATTGTAAGTTCCCTTTACATTGGGGTTGGATGGGAGATAAGCATAGAGGCTTAGGGGTAAAATATAAGCCTACAAGCTCCAGGGGTCACCCGATGGAGACCAGAGCTGGTAACGCGAGGCAGAGCCTAGAGGGTGGGTGACACAGCAGCTCACGTAACACTGCTTAAACCTCTGCAGTATGAAGTTCAGATCTTGCCTGGACTTCTCAGTTATGGTAGCCAATAAATGTCTCTTTTAATTTACATTTGTGCGAATGGAGTAGCCAGCATCACTTCCAACTAAAAGGACACAACCTGAAAATATGTCTCTGCATCTCCTATGCATCCCTGTGAAGGCTCTTGGTCCGAGGGGTGGTCCCTTTGCTCCTACTGTTTGCCAACAGCAACGCCCCCTTTGGCTGCCCTTTGCGCTGTCCATGGTACCAACTACAGCCAACCTCAATGCTCATCTGCGAGTCATGCTAGGTACTCCATGCTGTGTACCACGTTAGAACTTGGAAAGGCTGGACTTACAGCAACTTCCTTCAAGTAAACATACTGGCTGCACATATTATTTCATTATAATACCACATAACACCCTTTTCACCTGACCACAAAACCAGAAACAAGCCAGTGGGGGGCAATGAGAGGAATGATAATGTCTTCATTTATTATAGAAAAGCACTTTCAGGTGCCAAACCCAAGCGGGTTCTGCAGGGAGGAGCAGGAGGGAGGCAGCCCCATCACACTCGTTGGCACACAGACTTGCTCCGATGTTACACTGTGTCCTTCTGTTCCCCGTAATAAATTCTCATTTCTGATTCAAGAGGAGGCTGGAGCAATTGTTTTCATTTTTCAGAAATCCATTATAGCCTGAATCAACACATAATCCAGAGATAATGATCAATAAATCAGACACTAGGTTTGGCAAGAAGAACCTAAACACACACACACACACACACACACACACTCTCCAGCAATGTTCCTCAGGAAGCGAATGTCTAGCATAATTTCTCATCCTCTTTCCTTAAGAAATGCCCAATGAGGTAGAGAGCTAAATGAAGAGAGTGATTTGTAACATTTTTAAAGACTTTACCACCATGAACACAATCTTTATGAAACTCTAAAGCCATGTGTCTTTTTGTCAAGTAATTTTTTATGGCTTTCATTTGATGATCAATTTCAAGAATTCTGTCTCAATTAAATTGAGTCTCTTGATGGTGAACAGCAAAAACCAACTCTCATGATTTTCTTGGAAAAGGAATCTATAGAAAGGCTCTGAGGCACCCCTGAGCTCTCCAAGGGAGCTGAGGAACCTCACCCCTCGTTCCACGCAGCACCAGTGCTGCGCTGTGTACTGCGGTGAAGAGCCACACCTCTTATGGCTGAGGAAATAAGCCGTGGCTGATGGCTGTGGTCACACTCAATTCCACGGGCACAGGTCTTTGGTCACGGCTTCTGACTCAAGGTCTTGGGTGATC
Organism: Octomys mimax; assembly: GCA_002564305.1. Classification (NCBI taxonomy): domain Eukaryota; kingdom Metazoa; phylum Chordata; class Mammalia; order Rodentia; family Octodontidae; genus Octomys; species Octomys mimax. The sequence continues at coordinate 6,740 of NDGM011254375.1, read as the reverse complement.
TGACTGGAATCCGAGGTAGGTCATGTGCTTGCTGCAGGCAGGCTGGGAAAATTAACATGGGCGCTGCCCATCTTTACAGTAGGAAATGGACTCTTCTTCCACAACGAAGAGTTTTGATGTGGATTGGCTTAAAATACAACTGTCCCTTTAAAATCATACTCATAATGGAGGGCACAGGGGCGTGTGTGGTTAGGCTAGGAGAAAGGGTTTTAGAGCATGTATGGTCTTAGGACTCAAAGTCACAACTTTAGGATTTTAGTGTCTACCTACCACGGCTGGTACTTGTGCATGGCAGGCCCCAATCTGGCTCCCTGTCAAATTGGAAACTAGCCCTAAATCTCACCTCAGTTGATGAGGTCTCTATTTATTTCCTCTCCAGGGTCCTACTGTAGAGTTGGATTTTCTTCCAATATAATTGCAGTTCCATATTTAAGCTTCTCAAGAACCTGGTTGGGTCTTTTCATTTAGCAGAACATTCTGCATAAATATCTTTTCTAAAAAAAAATATTTAGTGCAGGGTCTACAGGGTCTTACGACACAGCTCAGACTTGTAGTGACCTCCTGTTTTCTGCCTCCCAAGGGCTGGAATACATTCTGCATAAGATCTCTGGGTTTTTTTTGTTTTTTTTTTTTTTTTTTTTCCGGAA
>NDGM011254368.1:12758-19753 GCA_002564305.1 Octomys mimax | reverse complement strand
AGAGAGAGAGACAGAGAGAGAGAGAGATATTGATTTTAGGCTCTTACAAAAATTTGAATTCTATTCTACTTGAGATGGGAAATCATTGGAAAGAAGTGAGCAGAGAAGTGACACAATCCAGCTGACATTTTAACAGCAGTTTGATGAGTCTGGGATTGTTGCCATTCAGGATCAAATAACAGCCCTCATAAAGACATTCTTAAATGGACTCAGTTTGTCATAGACAGGAACTGGTAATGTGGAGACAGATACTGCAGGTACAATAGGAGTAAATTAAACACTTTCTACATAGATAAAAAAGACCTAACAGTAACAAAAGGTCATTGTTAGGAAAATGGTTTTAGAAAATCTGAGCTGCCAGCTAGTCTGTGTTTTATTTCTTTAGCTCTCTGCCAAGAAAGACCTGCTTCAGCTGACATGTGTCACTATCGTTTTTGAACTCATCATTTTATTTCTGCCATTTAATTGGAATAAGATTAGAAAAAAAATCTTGTTACACAGAATTTAATGTTATGGGATCTAGCTGAAGTTAAATGCTCTAGATAGATGCTTTGAGTGTAGCTTGCTTGAATATGTTATCATTAAATAGAATTTTGAAAACTGGTCAATAAAGGATAGAATCAAGAACTTATCCTGTTTTTCTTAAGTAAACTACTAGACTTCAGAATAGTCAAATGGTTGATGAGAAGAATCTTCTTTTTATAAAAGTTCATGAGTTAATAAAAAAAGGGTAGAGGTTACAATGTGAATCACCCACTAATGAACCAACCACTATACTCCCACTCAGACCTATTTTCATGAAAATGTTGGCTCTAATTTCTGTTACGTCAACACCTTCTTTCATCAGAATTTTAGTGTATAACAGAGCAACTTACTTTTCAGACCAGTGTGTTACATGTACACATTTTGAAAAGTGAAATGCAAATCACTGCTGGCTGAAAAGAATAATCATGGGAAAGATAATAGGATTTCATAAAGTCCACAGAAGCAATAATGGAGAACTATTTGAATCACTATCAGGATTATTAACAAAAGTCTAGAATAGTTATACTAGTTATCATTTTGAAGAAGAAAAAATCATGGATTATGAGAGCTAATTCTTCTAGTATGAGAGGTTTTGAATGTCAAAAGTTAATAATTGATAAGCAATACTTATCAATTATTTAATGTATACCATATGCCGAGTAGTGTTCCAAGATTTACATATAGACCTCATTGTGATATTGGTTTGATAGAGTGCGACAAAGGGTCACAATAACAGGAATAAAATAAAGTAGAAGTTCTTTATTTTTACACTGTGAAACCCTGGACGGATGTTGGGGCTCCTTCCATGCTGTTACTCTGCTTTCCTAGGAAACACTGCTTCAATGGTAAAAGCCGAGAGACTTCTCTCTTCCTTTCATTTCTCTTAGTCATAGTTTTCTTCTTCTTAAGGCTCAAACCTGGAAGTTATACAGATCTCAGTCGCTCATGCACTACTGTGGGGAACTTGTACTTAGTCGCTTACCATATCCAGCTGCAAGCATGAAGGGAAAGGTGGATTTTATTTTTGTTGACCAAGTGCTCTGATCACTACTTGCAGGCTCTACTACTGGGCAATTTTTAATTTCATCACTATAGTAATCCTGTGAAGTTGGTGTCTTATTTTCATATTTTGTAGTTTTATCTTTCAAAAAATCCTAATTCTTAAATTTTAATATTTTAAAATTATTCACAATGAGATATTAAACTTTGTTATATTTGAGTTTGGACCTAGTTTTTTTTTTTTGTAATTATGTTCAAGTAACACTGCATGTAAATTCATAATACATTTATACTTCATGTAAATTCAAAACCTTTGGCTTTGAATAAAGCCTTTGTGATCTTATAATTTTTGGAAAGAATTTGATTACATGTAATGGTAAAAGAAATGTTAATAAAACTAACTAGTAGACATAAAAAACACAGAAGCAAAACTCTCTACTAAAGGCTGGTTATAGCAATTTCATACCACAAGCAAATTGTAAATTCTGTTCAATTGGCCATAAATAACTAAAATAAAATGTAAAGAAAGATTTTAAGTCTAACTATGTTCAACTTGGAAATCTTGTCATGCCTGATTAATGGTGTCTAGGAGGGGCAGGGACTGACACAAATTCCATATATGTTCTTTTTCTCTTTCTCTTTCTCTTTCTTTCCCTTCCTTCCTTCCTTCCTTCCGTCCTTCCTTCCTTCCTTCCTTCCTTCCTTCCTTCCTTCCTTCCTTTCCTCTTCTTTCTTTTTTGTGGTACCAGGGATTAAACTCAGGACCCTGTGCTTGCCATCCAAGCACTTATTCCACTGAGCTATCTCCCTGGCCCCCATATATTTTCTTCTATTAACTGTTATACTGCCTTTGAGTTTCCATGAGCAAGAAGAAATAAGTAGTATGAGTTACTGTCACTATGTAACAAAAAGTAATATTCACATCAGTAAGACAGATCAACAGGTTTCTTGATCTAAATTCCAAAAAATAATTTATTTTTCTAGATACAAGGAAAAATGAAAACTGCAATGATACAGTTTTTTTCCATCTTATGTTCTCAACATTTTTTCAGCAATTATACCCCATGTTTTAAAAATACTAGCCATTGATAATCTAAGGGCATATCAGAAGTTAAAAACAACATGTATGTTTTATAAGAATTTCTATAACTACTTTATTGTACTTATAATTAGTAACAGAAATCTATAAATAATTATAGAAAGTTAAATGATACATCTTAGATTAAACCTCTCTTTTCTCTATGAAAATTATAGGTTTTATATTTCTTTTTTTTAACATCCTTTCAATTTCCTTTGGTGACCAAAGAAATGATGTGACATCGTACTTAAGAGAATGAAATTTACCTGTGGACTAGATATATCAGAAACATTAGAAGACCCTGAGAAGTAATATTGCATACTTCCAGATTAAAACAGATACTAATGGTAGTTTTGATAAATTGCTCCCATGGACAAAGCAGCATGGATGTGATTTTAATAATGCTCAAGGGCAGAATCTGTAGTTGTGCAGCTACTTTCTTCTTCAGTAGTCCCTTATTTGCTTTCTCCACTGTTTCACTTTCTCCTCGTAATTATGTGGACTATAAAGTTTTTAAACTTAACAGAAGCAGATTTAACAGTCACCTCTCATCTCTTTGTTTGTTTATGTGCTTGCTTGCCTGTTTGTCTGAAACAGGGTCTCTGTTTAGTTCAGACTGGTCTTGAGCTCACTACATAGCCCACCTTGACCTTGGACTCATGGAGCTCTTTCTGCTTCAGCCGCTTGACTGGAGGGATTGCTCCTGTTTGCCACTGTGCCCAGCTAATAGTTTGATTTTGTTTTCAGTTGACAAACCTAGTTTTAAGATTTTAACTGCATGAAGTGTTTCTTCTTTGTACTGAAGACTAGCACCGCTTTCTCTCAGTTGAGCGCCTTCTGTAGGGCTACATGACTCATGCTCATGAGAATCCTTTCTTACTTGATCTTATCTACCAATATTGAAAGTTCAGAGTACTATCCATACATTAAATGACACATAGCTCGTAGAAAACAAACATTTTACACTACTTTAAAATGCCAGTTGGGAAATGGTTTCTACTTCTGGTTACAAGAGAGGAGTAGAACTTGATTTAGGAATCTGTCTAAAACAACCCTTTTAAAATGGATGAAATATATTGAACAGTAGTTTTCTGGACATAAGAAATGTCCATGAATGTCTGAAACACAGAATAAAAAGATTGCCACAGGTTTTTTTTATGTATTTAGTACAAGGTCTACAGGGTCTCACTGCAAAATTGGACTTGTAGTGATCCTCCTGTTTTCAGCTTCCCATGCTCTGGGATTACAGGCAGGGGCTACCACGTCCAGTCTCAGTTGTATCTCAGCACACCTAAGGAGACCAAATTCTGGTCCCTGAACCTGCCTAAGCCACCTCTTTAATCCGCTGAGCCATGTGGCCAGCCCAATAGTCCCAGGTTAAAGCCTTAGGAGAGTTTCTGGCCTGTAGTACAGAGAAGAGGAACCCAAGGTTGAGCATGAATTGAGATGGAGCTACCAGGGAGACTGAGCAGTTTAATGTTCCAAAGGCAGAGCATTGTAGAGGACAGACAGTGTCACAGCGAGAACATTGGCAGTCTGTAGTGGATCTTCTTTGAGACCAAGAAATGACTATCAATGTCATTGACCAAAGAACCATCTGAAAAGATTCCTTTAACAGTATTTGACACTCACAGAGTAAAGTATAATCCTACTAGCCAGATTCAAAAGGTCATGATGAATTGATCACTGGGTAGAATACTTAATAGTGGGGGATAATTAACCCTGAGCAGTGCCTTGAGTCTATTTACTTATTTACTAATTACAAAAATATGGAACCAAAGTATCAAACAGTCACCAAATAACAAAAATTACTGAGTGACTCAAAACTATGATTAAGGCTAGGCGTGGTGGTGCATGCCTGTAATCCTTGTACTCAGGAGTCTGAGGCAGGAGGATCACATGAATTTGAGGCCAGCCAGGGATACATAGTGAGTTTATAGCCAAGCTTAACTACAAAGTAAGAATTTGTCTCAAAAACAGACCCCCAATAAGCCATCAATATATTTAAATTATTCAAGTCATATAAATGTTCTCTAACCATAATGAAAATTAATGAAGGTAAGTAAAAAAAGTTATCTTTGAAAATTTCTCAAATATTTATAAAACAACTGTAACACACTTCTATATGCCCATGTCTTGAACAAGACATCAGGAGGGGAAGGAAAAGTAGTTTGAATTGAATACAAATATATACATAGTATGATCAAAATTTGTGAGATGCTATTATAGCAGTACTTGGCGTGATATTTTATCACTAAATGTCTATATTGGAAATGAAGAAAGGTTTCTAATCGAAGGCCTTAGGTACAGCCTTAAGAAATGAAAAAAATTAAGTGCAAATTAAACTCAACTTAAGCAAGATAAAGGAAATACTGAAGATCAGAGAAGAAAATAGAAAATAAAAAAGCAGCAGAGAAAGTCATTGAAACTAATTTGACAAGATCAGATTAGTTTTTGGTTCTTTGACAGGATTACTAAAATTTTAAAATTCCTAACCAGAATAATAAGGAATATTGGTGTAGGTTGAGAACTCATAAACCAAACCCAGACTGCAAGGGAAGTACTACAAAGAATCAACAAACTGGATCTCACCTTATAAAAAAAGCTTTTGTACAACAAAAGAAATCAAAGGAGCATAAAGACAACCCACAGAGTGGGAAAAAGTTTTAGCTAGCAGTCCCTCAGGCAAAGTACTCATATCTAGAACGTATAAAGAATTAAAAAAAAATAAAACATCCCAAATTCAAAGACCCATTCAAAAAATAGATATCTGAGATGAACACACATTTCTCACATGAAGAAACAGAGATGGCAAATACATCAAAAATGTTCAACATCATTGGTCATTTGAGAAATGCAAATTAAAGCAATACAGAGATTCCATCTTAACCCAGAAAAAATGACTAACATAAAAAAATCAACCCATAACAAATCCTGGAGGAGCCATGAGAAAAAGGAACCCTTCTACACTGTTGGTGGGAGTGTAGACTTACATAGTGCTACCACTATGTAAATCAGTGTGTACATTCCTTAGAAAACTAGGATTTGAGGTCCCATTAACCCAGCTATTCCCTTTCTTTTGGGTATTTTCCCAAAAGAGTTAAAAACATCATACCACAGCAATATATGTGCACCCATGTTTATAGCAGCACAATTTTTAATAGGTAAGTCTTTGATAGAACCCAAATGCCCATCAGCTGTGGAACTTATAAAAAAAGATTTTTTAAAATATAATGAAGCACAGTACTACTCAGGAATTGAGAATGATACACTTGAGGTTCTTATAAGTAGAATGGATGTAACTCGAGACCATACTCATAAGTGTGAATGTTGTATTTTCTCACTTTTGTGAGAAACTGAAAAAGTAAGATCCAAAATGTACAGCAGTGTGGAATAAGTGCTTGCATGGCAAGTGCCAGGTCCTGAGTTCGATCCCTGGTACCACCAAAAAAAAAAAAAATGTACAACAGATATTGTGAATTGGGAAGAACTTGTTCAAAAGAAAGACGAATTCTGAATGGGAAAAGGAGAAAGGAAGATATATAGATATAGATATAGATATAGATATAGATATAGATATAGATATAGAGATATAGAGATATATATTACACAGTTTGTTTCTCTTAGTCCATTGTAAAGAAGGTTTTGTGCTAATATCATTTGGACAAGTTATCATGCCTGTATCTTATACTCCAAGAAACTACTACAAAGACCACAATATGCAATGTATTAAATATAACTCTCTTACTGTTCTGTTTTGAAACTTCTTTTATTATTTTTTCCCTTTAACCTTAAAAAAAGTCTAAGAAAAAAAGCGAAGATTTAAATTATGAACATCAGGGGCCGGGGAGATAGCTCAGTAGAATAAGCATTTGTCTGGCAAGTGTGAGGTCCTTAGTTCAATTCCCAGTACCAGAAAATAAGGAAGGAAGGAAGGAAGGAAGGAAGGAAAGAAGAAAGAAAGAAGAAAGAAAAAAAAGAAGGAAGGAAGGAAAGAAAGAAAGAAAGAAAGAAAGAAAGAAAGAAAGAAAAGAAAAGAAAAAAAGAAAGATCAGAAATAGCAGAGGTGAGATTACCTTAGATTCTAAAAATTTTAAAGTAAAGAAAAGGAAAGATTATATGCATGGTTTCTTAATAAGAAATTTAGCAGTTTGATGTAATGGCCATATTACTGGAAAGACACAATTTTAATGTTTGCTCTAGTTTTTTTTATTTTATAAAGAAGGTAAGAAATAATATTAAAAGAAAAAATTACAAGTATATAGAATTTCACTTATCAAAGTAATATGAATTTCACAGTATCTTTTGTAATGCGAAGTGTTGTCTTCAACCAGTTATTCATATTACTAGATATATGCATGCAAAATTAGCAGAACAAAGAAAAAAGAAAGAA
>NDGM011254368.1:7758-10258 GCA_002564305.1 Octomys mimax | reverse complement strand
TTTTTTTCTCTTTTGGTAGAAACTCACTAACATGTTATAAATTCTATAGAAAATTGTATATGTAAATGACCCAAAGTAGCCAAAACAACATTGAGGAAGCAGACTTAGAGTTAGAGAACTGACATTACCGGATATCAAGACTTATGAATCCACAATAATCATACAGTATGGTATTGGCATAAGGATAGACAAATATATCAATGGAACAGAAGAGGAGAGCCCAGAAATAGATGCATATATGTACACACAGACAGATGATTACGTACAAAGCTGCAAATCCAATTCAGTGGGTAAGGGATAGTTTGTATTTTTTTTCTTCAACTGGTGCTGAAGTTATTGAATATGCATATGCAATGAAAAAGAAACCACAGAACAAAAGATTAAAGATGGCCCACAGATCTAATTATAAAACAAAAACTGTACATTTTCTTGACAGACATATAAGTAGGCTAACCTGTTTTGGATGTAAAACCAGAAGTACAAACCTTAAAAAAAAATCCAGATTGATAAATTATGCTTCATCATTTTTAAGGCCTGAATTACATTGTTAAGAAGATTTAAAAAGAACCACAATATGGGAGAATCTTTTTAAAAAGTCGTACATCAGGTAAAATATATTATCTTCAGTATATGAAGGACCATCAAAGCTCAATAAGAAAACAGCTCAATTTTAAAAGTTGGCAAAAAGTTTAAAGACACATCCCCCAAAAGATATACAGATGGCAAATAAGTGCATGAAAAGATGTTCAACATTATCAGTCACTTGAGAAATGCAAATTGAAACCACAAGGATATATAGCTACTAGGATGTCTGTGGTTAAAAAGACTATGTTAGCAAGAATGTGGATAAATGGGAAGAGTCGCACCATTCAGGTGTAATGTGAAAACGGTACAACCACTTTGCAAACAATTTAGCAGTTCTCTCTCAAAACTAAGACACTTAACTACTGTGTCACATTGCTCAACTATTTCTCTCTAGGACAAGTAAAACCATGGCTGATATTTATGTTTCCTAGCAGTTCATAGCAGTTCTATTTATAATAACCCTATCTTAAAAAGGATCTGAAGTTTACTAACAGGAAAGTCAGTGGATAAACTGTGATACAGCCATGCAATAGTCCAAAAGAGTTGAACTATTATGCACACAATATGTGTGTCTCTTGAAGTAATGATGCTGAATTGCAAAAAGCAAGCAAGAACAACAAAAAAAGAGAACATAATACACAATGGGATAAGTGTGTCCAGAGCAAGGGGGAACAAAGGCAATGTGTCATTTATTGTAGTGAATGCTTTCAAATTAAAACATTGATTACACTTTTTGATCACACTACATACACATTATGCAAGACCATGTATTTAAAAGCCCAAATATGGAGATTGGAGGTGCTTTCCTAAGAGCACTAGTGCAGCATCTCTGGCAGGGTTTGCTCCGCTGGGTTCCTCTTTAGCTCTAGCTTGGGGAAGGCAGTGTGGTGCTTCAGGTATCTGTGGCCGGGAGGGAAGGAAATGAGTCGGTGATCTTTACTCATTTCACACAAATAAGATTTTCATTTGCTTTAAATATCTGATATTTTGTGAGTTTCTCTTAAGAAGTTTTTCTCTTTTCCTAAAAATCAATGGAATAATAAAAAAGAACTTCTGTTTTGACCAGGCTGGAAGATTTACATTTTCCAGCCCACTGCCCACTGTTATGTTTTGTGTCTAGTTGTCCCTCAAAGCCTCATGCAGTCATGGGCCTGACTTCTAGAGTGTTGGTAAACTCATGATCCACTGGGATTATGGGTGCGAGTGCTACACCCAGCCTGGAGCAGGTAGCTTGAATGTAGCACAAGAGAGACAGAGAGATGGACTTGCTCTGTTTCCATTGTTGTTGCTACTCCTCCCATTTGCTCCTCTTTGTTCTTTGCCACCTCATGAAAGATTGCTCTCTGCCATGTGCCGCTCTGCCTTGGAACCACCTGAGGATGGACTGAAACCTCCAGTAACTGTGAGCTAAAAAATCCTTTCCATCCTTCATTTTGGGTGTCAGGTATTTGTCCCGGCAACTAGAGAAGAGTAACTGAGATACTCACCCATTTTCTAGATACCTTCCATATTCCTGATAGCGATTAGCCAGATTAAATGAGGTCCTCAGCCACTGGAATTAGGGTTACTATATCCACAACTGTTGTTTTGATGTTATTTGCTTGATCCGCCATAACTAAATACCACAGACCCAGTGGTTAAACAATGTGTATATATATATATATATTTTTTTTTCTTTTCTTTCTTTTTTTTCCTTATGATTCTGGAGGCCAGAAGTCCATAATCAAGAGGTTAGGTTTTGTTTACTGTGATCTCTTTGTGTGGCTGCTTTTGACTGGTCATCTTGATCTATGTCCTGTGTGTGTCCTAATTTTTCTCTGTCTCTGTCTCTGTCTCTGTCTCTGTCTCTCTCTCTCTCGGTCTGTCTCTCTCTCTCTCTCTCTCTCTCTCTCTCTCTCTCTCTCTCTCTCTCTCT
>NDGM011254366.1:0-13993 GCA_002564305.1 Octomys mimax | reverse complement strand
TCTCTCTCTCTCTCTCTCTCTCTCTCTCTCTCTCTCTCTCTCTTTCTCTCTCTCTCTCTCAGAAGTTCTTCTGTGTTGGAAATGAGAAATGAGTTGTGTCAGGTTTCATGACAATCAATTTAATGCACTAACCAACAATGACACTTAAGTATCAGCAGGGTCGTGATCCTTTAGGAGCCCTACGAGGAAGCGTTCCCTTGTTTCCTCCATCTCCTTGTGGTTGTGGATAACAGTTGCTGTGCCAGGCATACTTTCACTTGGAGAAGCAGCCTTTTAATCTTGGCCCTAGTGGTCACTTGGCATTCTTTCAGTGTAACCACAATCATACCAGATTAAGGCCCCCCTCTTCCTGTGTAATCTCATTTAACTAATTACATTTGCAAAAATTCAATTTAGAAATGTGTTCATACAGACAGTTTCTAGGGATTTATGACATGAATGAATATATATATATATATATATATATAGTGTCAATAATTTGACAACTTTGATCAATATACACAAAGCATACACATTGAGTTTGTCTCTTCCATTTGAATTTCAAAAATCCTTAAGGTATGCTCCATTTGTCTTTGTTTGCTAATGCTATTTTTACCTGAATTTTCAGCCAGTTGGAATTTACAATTTCCTTTAGATCGGAGAAGACAAAAGTAATGCTGAAATACGCATTTGCAATATGCAAGTATTAAGAGAGCATTTTATTCAAGCCTGCCATTCCTTTTTAATCTCTCTAGATAAAACATCTACCCATGTATGATTTTGTGAATTAGGAATAATTTAGCTAAAGGTATGTTTAAAATGGAATATCTTTGGTATTTTGCCTTTCCAAGCTGAGGATGAAAAAAATAAAAACCATTGCTTGGAGTGAAGACATTCTTTAATTTCTCAGCTTCAACCCTGCACTGCAACTCTGAGCTACTTCTTGCTGAGTGACTCATCGTGTACGATATATTAAAGTCTAAAATTGTTCCTTCTTCTGACTGCTCAGTAGTTTCCTTAGAACTGATTCTGTGCCCTTAACTACAGCCCCTGAGAAGGCCCAAACTTGGTTATGTATTCACTCTTGGACTATATGGACCTCCATGTACACTTCCTGTGTTTTAGCTTAGGTAGAGCACTGAAGATATTTGTGTCCCACTATTGTAATCTGCGCTCCACAAGAGCTGTCTACCTTTGCTCTTTTCTGCTAGCTAATGCTTATGATTCTGATCATAACATTTTTCTTAGCCTTTTCCACTCAGACCATGGTTAGTTGATTATTCTCTGTATGTTGTAGAAAGACGAGGAAGACTTTAAAGTGCCTTAAATAAACAGAAGCAGTTTAGCTTCAAACAAAGAAACCAGTAGTTCTAACACACACAGTACACCTGCCTGTCAGTAAAGATAAGTCCAGCTGCAAACTCGGGGCATTATCAACAACCTGCAGGCAGGACTTTCTGTCTTTTCAGTTGTTTGTTTGCTTCTGTGTCACCACAATACTCATCAAGGCTATAGCTCTGTGCTTCAGCAATGCAGCACATGAAGTAAAACGTCAGAGCTTCTTTTCCGTGGGCATGACAGAATCCATGCCAGGGTTCTCACTCGCTAGGGACAGGAGTGTCAGATCTCCATGTTTCTCAACTGTGTAGATTTTACAGAGGTAGAGCTCATTCCTTCACAGAGGACTTTCCTTTCTGGCTGCTTGATCCTGGATATGCTGTTTTAATGCCACGCTCCTCTTTTCCATCTGCGAATAGAGTTATTCCCCAGCACAGAGTTCTGGTGCGGAGCAGTAGTGAGATAAAGCGTGGACATTTCTTACAAGAGGGTCACATACGCTGTAGGTGCGCTGTGTCCATGGCTGTTCTGCGGGGCTCAAGGCTGCCGGCTCGGGGTGTTCAATGCCTGCTTCTTCAATGACCACTATGAGAAGAGGAAGAATTTCCAAAACCATCTCTGAAAGTTAGACAGACAGAAGCTGTACCTCTGAGTCATTCTTGGCAAGAGGACAAGAGTAAATTTATGAACAACCTTCAAAAATACAGGCTTTTGAGAATGATGTACTGCTGCCACTTGCCTCTCAGGTTTGTCCCCCAAGTTCTTTTTTAAATGGAGCATCAGGTCTGTTGTTATGGCTCAGAATCACTCGGCTGAGGAAAAGTGGTTGAAGACATGCACCATATTGAACATATATGAAAAGCAAGGAGGAGAGAACAAAACTGCCATTTTTGTCTTACTTTTATTTATATTTTTCTAAGTTATTATTATTATTATTATTATTCTAAGTATACAATTTAGTTCTTTTACTGACCAGATCTGAAATGTTATTAAGCTTTCTAACCCAAATAATTTTTCTATCTTCTATTAGAAAGTCAATATTAGTGCCTTGACATCCTTAATTCTTGAGGGAATAACTTATGAATGAAGAAAAGAAGACATTTTCCAGAAAGATCATGCATGATTGAGGACAGATTATTTTCCAGGCAAGTAAAACTTCAGCACACCATGTTCTCAAGGAGAATGTTTTGGATGGAAGGTGTTTCACTGCATAACTCTCAGATTTTGTCTCATGGTCGAGTGCTACTTCAGCCAAACCTCATATCTATTGGAAAATATGCTTTTGTTGCTCCACAAATCCTGGAATAGATGGTGTGTGTCTTTCCAACTTCAGCTTCCTGTTCAGACAGAAGCTCAGCATCAAGCATGCACTGTGGCAGCCCGGAAGGGCAAGGACAACCTATGTACTCCCTCACACTTTCCACAACCCTCCGTCCACTTCATAATCTCTGCTTTGCATTGTGTCTAAATATTAGTGATGGTTCCCACATTTTAGAATAAAATTTAAAGAATGCAAAACATTATTAATTTACACATATTTACCAGGACTTAAATTCTATTTGGACTCTGCATTTTTCTGCACCTTGCTCTTTACTTCGTGATTACAATGCAAAACGAGGAATCTCAAACTACTTGTAAATTGTATCCTTTATTCTTATAACTACAGCTTTTTAAAAAATTTTGGGAAGTAAGAAATATAGCCATTTTTCTCAAATGACAAAAGCTAATGATAATCCTCTTGGGCCACCATCAACATATTTAGTCACTTCTGAGGCCACAGGAACTATGTACTTACCACATATTTTTCCTTAGTAGGTAGCTGGTGACCTCAGGTATTGTATAGGCTTACTTGGAAAACCTTTCCTTAGAGAATATGTGATATAAGCCTTGCACCAAAATCCTGCGATTGCATAACACTTCAGCATTCCTTTGGGGTCCTGATGCAGCTAGCTCCTCTAGAAGTGAGACTCAGGTCATGTCTCCTTTCAGTTCCTCAGTGTGGTGGATCCAGCTATGCAGCCAGCTTCTGGGGCCAGCTGCCCATGGTGCAGTGCAGGTAGCTAGTTGAGGGCCCAACTGCCCCATCCTTCATGGATGTACTCATCAATGGTGCAGACCCACATTCAATCAAGGTGGAAAACCACAGACAACATGACTGCTTGCCTAAGTCCACTAGTCAGACACCCTTCTTCCATGGAAAGCAGCCCTATCTGAGCATGGTCCTGGACCTCAAGGAAGGCTTTGCCCAATAGGCTTCCCATTCCCCATCGTTCCAGTGCGTGTCCTAGATCACTTGCTCTTTTCAGTTATTCTGAAATACCTACATTTCCCTCATCCTCTAGAATCTGTTTGGAAAGAACTACTTCTACAATCTCATCTTTTTCTTGAGTCATCTCCTCTTTGTTTCTCCGGACTGACACAATACTATCTTCATTCCCACTCAGGGATGTTCAGAAGAGTGGTGAACGTGGTAGGAATAAGGTGGGCATGGTTAAGACAAGCTTCAAAGGCACCCGTCCATGTACAGGAGCTTCTGTGAGAGGGGCCCCTGGCCTTGGGCCAGATGCGTATGTACCACGCTCTCCGCCAAGCTGCAGAGCTCTGTGCGTCAGGGTGCATGGTAAGAGAGCACAACCTCCTGTCTGTGGGATCTTCTGAGTACACTGGAGTTTACAGTTAGTCCCTGAAGCAAGTCAAGGCATCTTCAGAGATCAAGATGGTTATCTGATTTGCATAGGATTTGACAAAATGTTAATTTGCGTATGATCAATGGTTGATAGAGATACAATACAGTGTTCCAAGAGAAAGCAATTGTTATTTAATGAAGGACTTTCAGAATGAGTCTCATGAACTCCAAAGCCTGGCAGAGGGATAGGAGGATGAGGAGGTTGGGACCAGCTGGCTTCTTTGCCTGGGTACAAAGAGTTTAGAGGTAGGTACTGATGGCTAGAGTTTGAATAGCTAGAACCTGGGCTTTCATCTTGAGAGATATGAGAAAGGAGAAGGCAATTCTAATTAGGCAGCAGTTGGACAGAGCGGTAGGGTTAAAAAGTCAAGATATTTTCATTCCGGCATATCTAAGCGCTATAGTAGACAAAGATTTAATAATGGGTAAATTAAAATGTGTAGATTGAATGTGAGCCCTCTCCAGCTCATCATTCTCATTTTCTTTCCCCTTCCAGTACTAATATAGATGATTCTTTTTTAATCCACATGAAAACATTCAGTACGCTTCACATTTGGGTGATTTATGGTGCTCAGTACATATAGTTACTTTAGAGGATAAGTTGTGTATGGCTTATGTTCTAACTTCTTGTTCAGTATTTCAATATGAAATAGGAAGCTGTATGTAAGGCATTTTGGAAAATATACATTTTATATTCTTATTTTCCCAGGAATTTCACATTTGAATTATTCCATTTTTATCTAGATCTGAATAAAATCAAATATCTGAAATATGTCTCTCAGAGTGTGGCCTTATGGCTCCTGCTTCTAGAACCCCACAGGTCATATGCACATCAACTGGCAACTTCCTGAGGAAACATTTACAGTACAGTGTTATCCATGTCACTTTCAAAAGCATCTGTGATACGTGTATGTATGGGAAAACATTTAAAACCTACTCAAATAGTGAGAGATTCAGTCTACTGTTTTCAGATTGTATTTTGATATAGTTCTGAATCTGAATGGAGAGGTTTACAGGATTGGGAAAAGTAGCTGTTAGAGATGATTAGCCATTAGGAGACTCTAGACAGCCACAGGAAACCATTTGTAAGGAAGGAAATGGTGCTTCTCGTTGGATTAAGAGGCCCTGAATTGATCAGTCTGAAACACATGCATCCTCTATTACTACGCAGCTCCTTACATGTACTAAAAGCATGTGGGCAGATTGTGTTTCAGGAAGCTCGCAGAATGGTTGGACATTCAGCAGGAAGCAAAGTTTATACGAAGAGGAAAGTGATCTTGTGGTGCTTCCTGTACTCATTCTTCAATGCCAACACTTACCTCCTCAGACACTGTGTGTGAGAGTGTGTGTTTCCGTGTGTGTAGTTTATGGGACCTAAGGATTAAACACTTTTCCAGAATATTCTGTGACATCACAAAATATCAGTGGCTTTTGGGCTATGAGATGCCCTAAGATAATATGTGGAGTCCATGATAAAAAGTGGCCTTCTAGAAAATTTGGGTTAAAAAGTAGCAAAGTTATTTAATATATCTCATAAAAGTGATATGATTTTATCTCCACTTTATAGTAAAGAGCACAAATAAGAAGTTCAATTATTCTTTTCTACTTAATATTAGTTGGAATTTTTTTGCTTTCATTTCATCCACTTATAGCTAGACATTGGCTGAAATATAAAGGAGTTGATTCATATGCCTAGTCTGATGAAAAGGAAACAAACAGAAATAAACTACCTTATGTCATCTTCTTCATTAAGAAATGAAGTTTATGATTGTAGTCTGTGAACAGGCTCCCTGGAACTGTAAACATGGTTGTATATCAACAAACAAAAAAAATAGGCAGAGAAAGATTTAAATTCTGTTCTAAGTATTGACACTTTGGGGAGTCAAAATAACGAGGTATCAACTGACCTTCATAATCAAACAGCCTCAGGAAAATGTAATGAGACTCTAAATAATGTGATATGGAAGCTTTTGTACATGCAGATAGTGATCTATACTTCACATTTGCTTCAAGGCATCGAAGAAGCAACGGTATAGCTTTTCCAAGTGGCTGAAAAAATATGTGGAGTGATTTCACATAGGACGTAAAGTCATTGTGCACCAACAGCACTGGCATGATCTATTCCACCCTAAGTTCAGGACAGCATATTTTGTGCTCCTTGATATGGCTTCAGAAATGACACCCTTGAAGACAAAGATGTTTCTTCTCAAAGGGTCTGGTAAGTGGAGGAGGCCTTCAGGGCCTTGAAGCTAGGAACAGCAGAACGGTCACCAAGGGACCACAGAGTGCAGTCCGCTTGCTCGACAATGAATGTGCTTGGATCTAGAACTTGTAATTTCTTGATGGGTAAGCAGGGCTTGGGCAGAGAGACAGACGTCATCTCTGCATCTGAGGTCAGGACACCGTAGACTTCCTTAGAGGAAAAATAAGTTAATAGTTTCAGAATTAGACTGTGTAGTATAAGTAACTTGCTTAAAATTGCTCAAATTTCCGATAAAGGTACTAAGGTTTTCAGAAAATGAAGAACATGGTCAAAACTAAACGGTTTCAAGGAATTCTGTTATCTTCTCAAATGAATAGGAAAGATAAAAAGAGTCTTCCTTATACAGGATGTTCCTCAGTTAGGAGATAATCAGAGTCTATTACAAGTGGGAATGAATATGAATACAAGACACGCCTTTAAAGCATTTTTATAGCATTTATAAGCAGAATAAAAACTTGCAGAGTTAGAACAATAGGATATCTCTTAATTTATCATTTGAGTTGTTAGAACAAGAATTAACTACTTTTATCATCTTTAATCCTAAATTCTCAAGAGTATCAGAATTTAGTACCTAAATTTTTCTTAAAAATTGAGTTGAGCTTTTTACAGCTCTGACCTTTCCACATCTCACATTTGAATTTGTTGGCAATTCTTTCTATCCCCATGGGTTCCTGAGGCCGTAACGAGAAAGGGAATTGCATAACTAGTGAATTGAATGCTTTAAAATAAAATTCCAAAGTGAAGTCTGTGGCTCCATAATTCACAGAAAATGGAAGACATACATAGTTCTGAATGTCGAGAGGAACCCTATGGGAGAGTAAGAGCTGTATTTTTAATCCCTGATAATAACAGTAGACATGCTATAGTTTTGGAATTGCTATAGAATTCTACCTCAAAATTGTGTTTAACATTAAAACAACCTAGGATTGTAAACCAGAGTGTGAGTTTCCAAGAGGGAGCTGATAAGACCACTGTGCCAACAGCACCGATAAATGGGCCCTACGAAGACTGCTCAGGGCCAGAGACAAGATACCCTGAGGTGACGTAAGCCAGGAGGGACCATATTAGGGCATATTTTAGACTGATTTATTCTGATTAAGGCAGTGAATTTGTTCCTAGTTTTATATGTATAAGTCAAAAGAAAAAACACCCTGTTACATGAATCACCTTCCCACTCAATAATTTCTCTGTCTTAGAATGAAAGGACAGCATGAAGTACTTTAAAATAATTCTTACAGGGAACAAGGTAGCTATCTGCTTCAGAAATGACTTGATTTTAAGATCATCATATAACATGTATTTGGATGAAAAATTTTAAAAGTTCATATAAAATTTCAGAACCAGACAAAATTAGTTCAATATTTAGTCAATTGTCTTGATAAAGTTATATGTACAAGAAAATTTTATGCTCTCTCTATATAGAGATCAACAGGAAAGTAATAACCAGAGGAATACCATTCCAAATAGACACCCATGTCTATATCGCTATTCTCGAATTGCAAAGAATGATAATACAGTGGTCACACAAGCAGGTGCCTAACTGTGTTTGCAAGATCATCTCTCAAAGAAGACAATCAACTCTTCAGAGTGAACAATACAAAGGTACACCATAATCTCTCAATGTAATCAACATATTTACAGTCTAATTTTGAGTGCCTGCTACTAACACAAAGAATTGTGTTATTTAATATTAATGGGTATTTCACTTGTTGTGATCCGAAAGGCTGAGAAGTGATAACTAATGTTAAGGGAAAGGTATTGAAAAATTTCAGACCTTAGCAAATGAAATAAAAATCTTACAGTCTCATATAGCTACCTGTTATCCAAGCATATAAATATACAATAATGATATTTATATTGGATCAAACATAATCATTAATATTAACAATATGTTAATATTAACATAATAATTAATATTAACTAAACTAAAATTAATTAATATCATGTGCCAAATGATATTGTTTTTGTCATCATAAGAATATAAAACAAATTTAAAATATTTTCAGCAATAAATTATGCATACAGCTGATTGTCTTCATCTATGATTGAATTAGATACTTAATACTCAAAATCATAATAAAATTGGCTTAGAAATACATTTATGATTTATAACATATTATAATTAAAAAATAAGGATATATGTGTGTATTTAAAAAAACAGAAGAAAATAACTTAGAATACTTTATTTAGCTGTTTAGGGATGCTTTTTATTTTATTATGAAAATAGGGTGGAGATCAGTGAATAAGGAAGTTGCAAGCTAACACATGCTTTACCATGCAGTGGCATCAAGGAGAGATTAAAGAAGAATGATAAAGATTAAGCAATGGTACTGAGAAATGCTCACCTGCACAGTCACGTACACACACACACACACACACACATACACACACCACACAAACACACATATCCCTTGCTGTGCCCCGTGATGTACAAAGGCTGTCTACAAAGTTTAATAAATGTAGGCTTTTCTCTCTACTTCTCAAATTTGCAGCTTTTGTGTATAAATGCACTGAGTATCAATTTTTCAATGCTACAGAAATGTAGGGTCAAATAGACTTCAAATTTTGATTTTGCCCAACATCTTTGATGTCTATAAGATGTACACCACGGCACAAGCACACAGCGCTGGTTCACTGAGTTGGGAGCTGCCGAGCTCCGCATAAGTGTGCTGCGATCTCGAAGGCCTCGAGTCTCCCTGCTTGTGAACATCGAGCACCCCACACAGCTGAGCTAGGGCCTCATGTGTGGGCAGGTACTGCGGTGGGGATGGATTAATTCATTTCTAGTCACTGGGTTGATAGGTACATGACTAAATTCTTTAATGCTAAAAAATTTTATTTACTTTTAATTATCTATGGAGCCTTGTTTCCCTTTATTTCTCCAAACTTAACTGTTGAGCATTACAACTTTAAAGAGCTTGTGCATATTAATGTCTGATGTAAATTCTTAAAAACCTAAAAAAAATTAAAATTTGAAATAAGATTTCTTTATTTTCTGAGAGATCGAAGCAATGCATGCTTCTCTTCATATAAATGTATGAAATATATATATGAGAAAGTAAGTTGGAGATTTATTATATTTGAATAAATTTTCTTTTAAATAAAGTCTCACATTCTGCGTATCTTCAATTTGTAGATTTCAACTTCAAAGTATAGAGCACATCACATTGCCTAGAATCTAGTCCTGAGGGACCTAAATGCAAGGCCACAGAAGTGTGAAGTGTCAGTCATATCGTTTTCATAATGCGTCGTGTGCATGAACATTATACACCGCCTGCAAGCCTAAGAAGTGCTAAATGGAGAAGTTACAATGCAGAAGAGATTTATGCTGCAGCGGTTCAGAGTTGTCACAATTAAACATTTTCCTCTCATTACGAGAACCTTATTGATCACTGCAGGAAGCAGAAAACGATGCTGTGCATTGATTTTCTGAGGCTGCTGCATGCATTAGATTCTGACACTTTTGATGGGTAGGCGGGATTTCAAAGGAAACTCGGTTAAGTTAATCTTAGTTCAGAGGAAGAATCACAATAGAATAAGGAACTGTAATTGCTAGAAAAAATAGAAGAGTCGGAGAACTATATTATGATCCACATCAGCATGAAAATTAGACATGAGCCTTCCTAAGAGACCTTAGTAAATCACAACAGGGCTTTGATGTTGTTTTTCACAAGTGTTGCAATTACTGGATAAAATGGGTTTTAGCTTTTCACCCTTCAGTCAAATGCTAAATACAAAGTAATTAGATTTTCTGTTTTCTTTTCTAAGGGGAGTTATCAGAATTCTCTCAAGTTCATAAAATATAACTGAAGAAATTATATAATTGTGCACTATAAATGAACTTGCAGGCATGATCCCACCTGTGAGTTTAATATTATATTTCTGATGATCTTTTTCTGATTCACTAATTTACAGATTCGGATTCCTTAAACAGAAATTTTCATCCATAGGTT
The DNA here is from genome assembly GCA_002564305.1 of Octomys mimax. NCBI lineage: Eukaryota > Metazoa > Chordata > Mammalia > Rodentia > Octodontidae > Octomys > Octomys mimax. Next base: position 3,774 of record NDGM011254366.1, on the reverse strand, counting down.
GTACCATCAACATCCAAAGTAGGGAGTGTGATTGGAAAGTCAAATCATATGTGCTCTACCTTGAGAATTAACTCACATTTTAAAGTGAAACCTAGAAAGTCTGGGCCGGTATCTCTGTGGCAAGCTGTCTTAGTGACTCACCACTGCAATGTCAGAGCACAGTGTTACCTCTCCGTAGCAAAGAATAGTGTCAACATTCTATGTCAGTTTTTCCAGAACATTAAGTACTAGAGCACTGTGTATGCTTTAGGTGAGGATTAATTAAATTAGCATAAGCCAAGTGGCCTTTTATGCCCACAAACAAACAGTGTGTATTTGCCAATCAGCCCTCTCATCATTTTTCCAGGCCATTTAGCAAGTATACAACAAAATTTACAAGAATAAATGAAGACATGAGACTTTACTGCCATATTTCAACTTAATGGAATCTAAGCAGGAAGTCCTCCCTTTACCTGTCCACAGGAACACTTTTCTGTCAGTGCCACTGGAAATTTGTCCTTCAACAGCAAAGTGAGTTGTAAATTATCAGACATGTGCGCTACATTTGAATTTTAGCCAGTTTGTTTTAGGATTAATTATCCACGTGCTCTAACAATTAAGTACTTTATAATATTAAAGCAACTGCATTATTTCATCCCTAATACTTACTGGCTTGGCTTTTGGAGCATGATATCTTTGCAAGTAAAAACCCATTTTAGAGAACAGGGCAAGGGCAAGGTTCAGCACAGGACTGAGGCTCTGCTTTTAATAGAAGTGAGGGCGCTGAAGTGTGCTCATGGCTGTCGACTGCGCAAATGTCTTATGGTGTTGACTCTTAAATCTAGAACTACACATGAAAGCCTAGTGTGCTTTCTGTTGGTGAGTCCTAATCACCATCAGAGGGCATGGGGACCTGTCATCACACGCGTTAGCTCTTTCTCAGACACTTTTGCCTCCCATCTCCCCTCTACATCTCTCAAACCCCTTCCCATTTGCAAACATCTACCTCTCCATTTCCTATTATCTATCTTCTACTTTGATTTAATTTTTTTTCAACTTTGGGTTCTTCATATAAGAGAAACCATGAGATACTTAAGCTTGGGTGTTTGAGTGATTTCACGGAAAATTAGGGTCTCAAGGTGCAACCATTTTCCTGCAAATTAATTAAGTTCATACTTTTTATAGCACAGTAGTATTCATATATATATATATATATATATATATATATATATATCACATTTCTTTATCCAGTCATCTTTTGATGAGCAGATATTCATACATCCAAAGGCTCTGGAGGTTTTTATTTTATTGATGGGTTTTAGTTAAGTTGTCCTTGATGATGAAGCCATAAAGATGTTTATTTTCTACTCTTAGGAATGATTTTTGTGCTGCATTTGGCCTTAAGAAGTGTATTTCCATGAATCCTCCATCTTCTGTTTCAAAAGGCCAAGCTTAATTTTATGCAGATTTATGTCAATGTGTGTACTTTTTGAAATTCTTCCAGGCATGAAAATATAATACACAATTATTATTGGGCCTGGGGAGATGGGTCAGTGGAATAAGTGCTTGCCTGGTGAGTGCAAGGGCCTGAGTTCAATCCCTGGTTCTGCCAAAAAAATAAAAATAAACAATAAATTATTATTAAGAGGAAAAAAATTCTAAATAATGAAATGTACTTTGCAACCCAAGTATATTATACTGTTCTAAACATGACCAAAACTTCCTAAAAGGTGTGAAGTATAGTACAGTAGACCACAGCACATTTTAAGTGAAGAAGACTATAGTAAAATTTCATATTGTGTTTAAGTCTGGAAATAGAAGGTACAAAGTAATAGTAGGAGGTTTTCTTTTCTTTCTTTCTTTCTTTTTTTTTCAGAACCAGGGATTCAACTCAGGCCCTTGCCCTTGCCAAGGAAGCACTTATTCTACTCAGCCATCACTCTGACCCCAGTAGGAGGTTTTCAAAAGGATAAAAACCAACTTGGCGAGACAATTTGAGGTTATGCTAAACTAGTAGTAACTGAAGAGAAAAGGGATGGTTAATTTAGAGATTAAGCTTGAGACTTAGATAGTTTTCTCCAAATGTTTGAGAGGCTATCTCATGAAATTAATCTCTTCTTCATTTTGTGTACTTTAACATACATTGAAAGGATGGTAGAATTTACAAAACAGAATTTTGGCTTATTGAAATGTCAAACTTGTTACTGCAAGAATCGGGTGCTCACAAACAGGGGGCGCCTGGTGAAGTAAGGCACGAATCACGAGTGCTTCGGGAATCCTCCTCCTCTCAGTGGAATTGGCTCCTTAACATGGTGGCCTGCAGGAACATAGTAACTTGGGAGGCTATTAGGCTTTCTTAACATATACTCATTTTCCTATATGAAAATACCTGAGCTCCAAAAGGTGAGGTTTTTATTGATATTTCAACAGATTCCTCCATTTATTTGCTAAAGACTACTTTATTTGACAAAGTAGTTTGTTTTTTTTTTAAATCTCAGATTGCCCTTTTTTTTTCTTTGTACATTCAATGTTCTTTAAATTTCACAGGTGAAATCCTATAAAATACACATTTCCTGAATCACAGATACTGTCCCTCAAGATTCTGCAGTATCTGATTATCTAATTCCAGTCTCATGGCATTTCATAGCGACAAGTTAAGATCTTAGGCAATTTCTTTTGTCATGGTTTTTAGGTAATTTGTAGGATCCTGTCTTTGTTACTAAAATGTCCAAATCCACCAGGACATGTTAGCACATTCTCCTTCTCCTTTCAGTAACTGAACATTTTCTGTCTGCAAAAGCAGGGTCCGGAGGTTGTTTTCCAGGATGCCCAGTTACCGCCCCGGGAAGCTCCCTCTGCTCTGTCTCTTATTCCTCCTTGTGCCCAACTCTTCATGGCTTTCTTGGAAGCTTATGAGAACGCGCTTTTAAGTTTGGCTTCCATCACAGTAGTTAACCTTTCTGCTTTTGTATTTTTAGTTCCTTTTCACCATGTCGTCTGTCCCATTTTCATTTTCGCCCACCTCTGGGATCTGCCTTTCAGTCCATCCTTGCTCTTAGTACTATCTGAAGTTTCATCACTGATTTTAGAAAGTACATACTTTGGTTTTATAAAAATATCAGACAAGTATTAACTAAAACATACCTGAGATTTTGTTTGTTATACTTTTCCTCCAAAACATGTCTGCAATCTCCTCCTACTTAGGTCCTGTTTCTTTTTTCTCCCATAATTTTATTGAGAAATAAATAGCAACGAGACAGTTCCAAATCCAATTAATAGGACAGGTTCAGTAATTAATACAATGCATATTGTTCTCATAGTGGTTATTCGTTGTACAAGATGCAGACATGATATTCTGCTCACAAACACTATCAGAACAAATATTTCTATTCATTTAATCAAGTGAATGTAGCTGTATATCTATCCTATTTTGAATATACAGATACAAAATCGTCGTTCATTTGTATCCTTTTTTTGTTTAGTTTTGTCATTTAAATATTATAGGTGTGTGAATTCAGCGAAATATTCCAATATAGTCCAGTAGTCCATAATAGTAGTGGGTTTTCCATAGGACTGGCAATGTCAGAAATTGTTGAGTTGAGTCTATTACAGCTCAGCATATTGATATGGCTTTACTTTTTATACTTCATTTTTATACTTTTCTACTGGATGGTTAAGACCAAGTCAAAGCAAAACCTATAACAAGAAATATAACTTATATTTCTGAAAAGTTCAGTCAAATCCCCTCAAGATTTACCCTGAAACCCTGTACCGCAGTTTGTAGATCCTTTGTCA
>NDGM011254364.1:0-14279 GCA_002564305.1 Octomys mimax | reverse complement strand
TCTCTCTCTCTCTCTCTCTCTCTCTCTCTCTCTCTCTCTCTCACACACACACACACACACCCCAAACACACACACACACACACACACACACATTCTCCAACAACCAATTCTAGCCTGTCCTGAGGATATAAAATCCCCTGGAACCCCTGCTTTTGCCCACTTCACCTCAATTTCTGGAGCACTCAGTCTTCTTCCAAAAAGTGAAGAGAAAGTTTTCCTGCCAGACAGCAGTTTTTAAGATTTGTGTGACAAGGCTGGGTAAAATTCAAATGACTCTGGGTGATTTAATCTGCTTGGGGCCGGGTGGTAAATCAGGGCGGCCGTGGCTGCCGCCCCAGAAACCCAGGAGGTGGCTCACACGGGAGCTCATCTGTGAGCTGCAGGTGGGGGGCTGGCAGAGCGCACCGACCTGAACCAGGGTTCCCCTCCACTGCCCTCGGAATAAATACACTGTGCTGACCCACATATTCTGCCAGGACCCCTCCCGCCCATGCTGCAGCCCCACCCCTGCTCAGGCTGCCCTGAGTCCCCAGGGGACTCTCTAGGGCAAAGAGGCTGTACCAGCCCAGCTTTCACTGAAACTGCGGCCTTGGTGCCAGACCTCAGCCCCATGACTTCATCCCAGCCTCACAACAACTTAATGAGGGAGGCATATCCCTCCCCAGTTACAGGGGATTTAATTGAGGCTCAGAGCGATTAAATAATTTGCCTAAGGTCATTACCACAGCTAGCATGAGCAGAGCCAAGATTCAAACTTAAGGCTCAAAAGACTCCCAAGTCCTCACCCTTTCAACTCCACCTCTCTGTGGAGGCCAAGGGAGGAAGATGGAGGCTTCCACTGGGACCACATTGCCTGAGAGAAAAGAACTGTCACCAGCCAATGTAAAGCTGCTGTTCTGGGCAAATGAAGCAATAGATTTCTCTTACAAAGAAGAGGTCAAAGGAGAAGGCAGCTGTACTTCCTAAGACCCAACTGTAAGCCAAGTATGTGTGTAGATGTGGGGCCCAGGTGCTCTGCATCCCTCAGCCTCATCGTAATGCTGCAAGCAGTGAGTAGTCATGGTAAGCTGCTAATATTTATAAAGCAGCTCTTGGGAAGAACAGAGTTCCGAGCCAGTTGTTGTGGCACACACTGTAATCCCAACACTCTGGGAGGCTGAGGCAGGAAGACTACAAATTCAAGCCTAGCCTAGGCAACTTAGCAACTTAGGGAGACCTTGTTTAAAAATTAAATAAAAGAAGGAAGTAGCTCTGCTCAAAGGCCCTAGGTTCAATCCCCAGTACCACAAGAAAACAAAAACAAAAATTATTTATACTATTAAATATCCTACAGTGGTGACTTTTAAGCTATGGAAGTGAGACTGGTGAACAGGGAGCTGGGAAGAAATGTCATTACTCAGTGCAATGGGCCACTGGAATCCACTCCAGCAAACCTGCCACACATGGCAGTGCATGCTCATAATCCCAAGCACTTGAGAGGCTGAAACAGGAGGATCACAAGTTCAAGGCTAGCCTAGATAACTTAGCAAGACCCTATCTCAAAATAAAATGGACCTTAGGGTGTAGGTAGCTCAGTGATAGAGTCCCTGGTTCAATATCCAATACCACACACACATACACACACACACACACACACACACACACACAGAGAGAGAGAGAGAGAGAAACCCCCTAAGACCACACAAAAAGTCATCATGCAGCTTTCCACACTCCTTGTTTCCTGAAGCACAGAGGGCCCTGGAATCAGAGCTGCAGATCTCTAATCTCTGGAGAAGGCTGGGCCCTATGAGATGCCCCCTAAGCTGACAGTGACAGGAAGGAGGTGTCTGGCCATACCTGGCACTTGTAAATACTTGGTGAGCACATAAGCAGGCAGTAGAAGTGAGGCCCTGCGTGTGTGTTCCAAGGACACCTCAAGGCACCAGATCTGACATCGTCTGCCCAACAAACTGCTCTCCCCACCCTACCCCCTGTGTCTCCTGCCAACAGCCCCAGAGTCCCCACTCTTCCCTCTACCCGCTCCCCACCTCCAATCTAGGGATGCAGCCCAGCTAGCCCACATCCTACCTCTCTGGAGCAAGTGCAGTCCTGAACCCCTGATTCTACCCACCACCCAGGGCTGAAGGGCATATTCCTACCCAGCCCTGCCAGTGCATGTCCTCGGCCTGCACCTACTCCCAGCCGCTGTCCACGCCACCATCCACAAAGCTGCCACTTCCTACTTTCAAAATGGCCTCTCTGAGAATGCCATTCCCACCCAAACAGGTGCCCGTGACCCAGAGGAGGGAGGCAAAGTGCCCTGGTGCTCCCTACACACTGGTCTCTCTCCTCTAATCATACCTTCCCTCGCCTGAGGCCTACAGCCTGAAATCTCTTTTCCACCTTCCATCTGCCTTCCCTTTGCCTCAAAGGATCCCACTTAGCTTTTAAGATGTAAGTAAGAGTTTAGGTAGATGATTTCTGGGGACCCTGTCATTTCTAAGTTTCAAGATCCTAAGGCCAGGTCCTGATAACCAAGCCTCTCTGGATTCTACCATCACCTAATGCTTTCATGGAGCCTGCAAGAGTCCTTAGGGATCCTGTAGTCCAATTCCACCATCTTACAGATGAAAAATCTGAGGTCTGGTTTAAGAGAGGAAAAGGGATCTGGTTTAAGACCACGCAACAAGTAAGTCAATGGCTGAACTAGGACAAGAACACAACCGCCTCCCAGGGCTCTTTCTTGGTGTCATGCGTTCCATCCAGTCTTCCCATGCCCATACCCATGTCATCCTACACACACCTCTGCCCACTGGGGCCACCTCCACTCACACGAGCCAGACTCACTGCCCAGGCTTGGTTCAAGCTACTACAAGGCTGCTCACTCAGCTCCATCCAACCCCAGGGCTCTCCGCCTCCAGGAAGCCAACCCTATCCACACCCTCCACCCCCACACATGCATGCACACTCCCCATACCACCCAGAGTTGTCAGAACCCAGCAACTCCAGCTCAGCTCACTCACATATGATCAGTGTGTCATTCAGTCTCACCAGGCAAGATGTCCACTCCTCAGGACCAACCAGGGTCTTGTCATCTTCCTCCTCTTCCTCCATTAGTATCCTCTAGCTCGATGCACTGCTCTGGGCAAAAAAGGATAACCAAAAAAGCATGGTATCTGAGATCAGACAGGTGGAGGTTCAAACCCAAGCTCCATGCACCCTAACTAGTGAATTTTAACCCCTCTGTGCCTCAACTTTCCAAATCTGTAAAATAGGCCTGACCACCCAAGATTTCTACAAGAACATGCATGTATCATAAGCATAGCACTTAGTAGGCTCTTTAACCATAATTCCCTTCCCCGCTGCCTCTCCCATGAGTCCCAAGAGCCTCAAAGGAGCAGGCCTCTCTGGGCTGGGAGGTGGGCAGGCTCCCACATCCTTTCGCTCCCATCCCCAACAGGCTATGAGCAGCCTGTGTGCAGAAGCGTGGGGCGTTTCCAGCCCCCCTCCCCACCCCCAACAATCTGCTTTAACCTTCCTATCACAAATGCCTTGTTTATCTCAATATCATCCGTTTTACTTTTCCGTTCATGAGGGGAAAAAAATCACAAAAACAGATTTAGGAGGAAAAGAAGTCTTTAATGAGTAAAACTGTCTGGAGCCCTGTTTCTCAGGAAAAAGTGGCTGTGAGTCTGGCATAAGAGAGGGAAGCTCAACAGCTTCACTTCACTGCAGCTGCCAGAAGAAGCGCATTTCAGAGTAGAGCAGAACCTCCAAGTTAAACAGTGTGTCTCCCAGCCAGGCGCTTCCTGTACCCAATTCAGCTTGGCAGGTGACACCCAGCTCAAGCAGACATGCAGCCCAGTGTGAGCAGCTCCCTGCTCCCGCCCAGCCTCCTGCGGAACACAGCCAGCCCCACGGGCCCTGGCAGCACCGACCTCTAGGATGCGGGCTCCGAGAAGCCAAGCAGCCAGCGGGGAAGGGGGTGGACCAGAACGTCGGGGACTGGCACGTCCCTCACCCTTGATGATGGCAGTTTGGCATAAAGGTCAAATCTAAAACCAGATAGTTAATCAAAAGCTCAGAAAATCGGCATCATTTTCTCTACTACCTTTAGAGGTGTCACTTTGGGGGCCCACTCTGGATAAAATCGGAAGGTCAAACTTTCCTGAAAGAATGAGAAAGCGCTAGAAAAGCAGAAAGTAGCGCATCACCTTCAAATATATACAACAGAAACAGCCCAAGGCTGGAGAGTAGGCTGAAGCAGGCGAGTGGTCCCGTCCCCTGTCCCAGGCACCATACTTCTGATATGCAGTTTGAGATTCATACTCAGCTGGCTGTTGTGTGAGCTCCTCAGCCTCCTCGTCACGAGCTGCTCTTCCCCTCTACTCTTTTCTCATGGTTAGGACAGGCATCAGCATTTGTTTCTGTGATATTTCTTCACATTAAATTCACCTTGGTTTCCAGTCTGCTGAGATCTTGCTGGATTTTCATTCTGCTACTTGAGCCTCTCTCTGTCCTTTGGAGCTTCCTGACACATCCTCCTGTCACAGGCCTGCCCCCTCTATATCTCCTTCTGAGGCCGGAGCATGGATTGGTGGGGACAGAAGGAAGGCACAGGCTACGGGAGTCTCCAAAGGCCTCCTACACAGGGACCCATGGCAGGCACCTCCGTGCCTTTGCAGTGGCCCCTCATTTCCTCAAGAGAGAGCTAATGTCTTCAGAGCTGTGGCATGACACAGCAGAAAGGGTCGGGCACATCCAGGTTGGGGTCCCAGTTCGCTGGTCCTGGGCAGGTCACTTAAAGGCCCCAAGACTGTTTCCATCCATGAAGTGGAGGCTGTCACATTTGGGGCACAAGCTTGTGGGAATTAGGTGGGCAGGGAGCGTAGAGTCCCCGGCGCGCGTGTGGTGCTTAGTAATAAGAGTCTTCTTCCTACCCACACACTTCGTTTTCTTCATCCATCAGCAGACGTTAAGCTACCAAGAACCAGAAGGACTTGCCTGGCCTTGGTGAACCCCTGTTAGCCCCAGGGGTGGCTGCATCTTTTCTGTATATTACCAACTTCACTGTCCCTGCCAGGTCCTCACATTAATTTAAGATTAATAAAACCCTGCACCTTTTTTATTTTAATTCCTGTAGAGAAGGTCTCCCTTTCTTAAACCCGTGCAGTTTTTTAATAAAAATACTGGTAAAAATGACAGCTTGATCCCTCCAATTCTATCATAGGAATAAAGGGGGTCTCCATTTTGCCTATAAGGGTCATGGAGGTTAAATAACTCTTCCAAGATCACAGGACTGGATAATGTGAAAGCAAATCCTAGCTCTGTCTGGCTCGGCACTGTGCTCTCCACAGTGGATAGACAGTACTTCCTAAGGCTGGGCCTGAAGAGGGCTCTAGTCTCTGATCCAGCTGCTCTGTCTTTTGGGCCCCAGTCCAAAGCTCTACTCGGCCAAGTGCCATCTGAGTCCTGTGCTGTCACCCACAGACCGACTCCTCCTCACTCCCACCTGCCCGAGGAGGCTCTGTGCCACCACTCTCAGTGCGCGTTGGTCCAGACATCGTCACCCCCTGAAGACAGGACCACCGGGCCATTCCTCTTGGCCCCAGAAACCCATCTTCACCCTAGATTCCTTGACTCCCCCAGGGCCAAGCACAAGACTGGCCTAGACCCTGACCCTTCATCAGCGTTCAGCCACTGCGACCAGACTCCAATGCTATGAACTGACCACAGCCTCCTGAAACCCCAAGGGCTAGGATCCCATGTGCCAAGTGTCCCCCCAGATCCCATGTCCAGCCATGTGCCTGCTTGTTCACAGGCTGAACAGCTTTCCCACATGGCTTCCTGCCAGCACTGATCCCCAGCCTTCCCTGGTCTCTTCACTGTCCTGGCCCTGGTAACAGTTGGGCTCTGGGCTGAGGGGATTCCTTAAGTTTGAGGCACTGATCCATCTGAGGGGAAAGAAAAAGGTGAACCCAAGAAGCTACCAGAGCTGGGGCACAGGTTTGGGCCCTATGGGGACAGACAGTGGAAAAACGATTCCTAGTGACTTCTGGGGAAGTCTCTCATGGGCCTATGGGAAAACCAGACAGGATGCAGAACCCTCTATCAGAGCACTGGCCCCTCGGAATCGAGGACAGAGCCTGGGAGGAGAGCTGTGTCTCTCCCCATTGCTGTCACCCACACAATCAAAATGCTATCCTTGAGGCTCCCATTCATATGCACACTGCCCAAAACACTGATGCTCTTTTAGGTACCTGCAGTACATGCACAGACAACCCACCTCTGTGCAGACTTTTATTCTAACAGCAATAACAGGATAAAACTTAGAGTAACAAATAAAAACTAAACATAAATTAGCAAGTCCCTGAGTGTACAGGAAGGTAACACAGAAAAAGGCTGAACAAGATAACAGAGCTGGAGGGTTGAGGAGCAGGTAGCAATCTGAACTAGAGTGGTCAAGCCCTCGTGAAGAGTGACGCTGAAGGACACTCTTGCACAGGGAGGTAAAACAATTGATTTATTCACTCAATCAGCAAATGTGAGTTGTCTATCCACGAGGCCACTCTGAACATAAACACGAACAAAATCACTAATAGCCCTATCCCCCCAGCATCTAGGTGAGAAATAAGAAAGCAGGCAAGTAACTGGCTACTGCATGCAGTGCTGGCCAATCCACAGAGACGAAGGCTGAGGAGTAAGGGAAGGGATCTTCCATTTTCTACTGTGACAGCCACCTGGGATGTGGACAATACACAAGAAAAATAAGATTACTTGGCTTACAGTTCTCTAAGCGGAGGGGTCCAGGATCAGGCCACCATCGCTGGTGAGGTCTTCTTGCTGGGAGGGACTCAGCGAAGTGCCCAAGCAGCACCGCGCATCACACAGCCACAAAGGCTGAGCACGCCAGCTGCTTAGGAGGTGCAGGGCCGCAGGATTAAGGCCCCACCATTATGGCCTCGTCCCACCTTGATGACCTTCAGAGGGCCCCTGTTTCTGTCTTCTTCATGCTGCATAATAGGGATTATGTTGCAAAATGAGTTTTGGTAGAGACATTCAAGCCACAGCAGGGGGCTATAAGCTATAAGCACACTGCCACTTGTCCTCACCCTCACTAGTTCTTCCGCTGGCAAACACAAAGCCACGGCCAGACACACTGCCACACACACACAGACTCGGCACAATCAGGGTCACACACATCCTCTGCTGTGAAAAGCACATCCTCAGCAACATGCACAAGTACACCCGCACATACACGCAAATGCACACACAAATATATCCACGCAAACACACTGGCACACATCAACTCATGCACATGCTGTGCACACACACTCCAGGCCAGGGTACTAAGCCTTGGAGAGATTCACCCTCAAGACCACCCACCTAGTAAGTCAGAAGTGGCAGGAGCCTCTGGGGCCAGCAGGAGCTGAGGCCTGGGGAGAGGCAGCAGCTTGCCGCAGGCCAGCAGTACAACAGTGACACTGTGGGCATGACTCCAGTCCCTGTGCTATGCCACACTTCTGTCAACCTCCATGTTCAACAAAGGCACTCATAGAAACACCTATGTGCATACAGAGACACGCAGAGAGGTATGCACACACACACACACACACACACACACGAACACAAACCTCACTCTCTCCTCCCGTTGACACAGTGGGGAAGCTTTGGAGGTTTCTGCAATTGCAGTGTCCCATATCACTTCATCTCCTACCCACCCCACACTCCAAAGCCACGCCAGCCACCAACACATCTAACCTGCCTTAACCTGTGGTATAGCTGCAGGTGCACTGTAGTATGGAGAAGGGTGGATGTGTCTGTGTGTGCATGCACAAGCAGTTGGCAGTGTGAGAGCACCTTTGTGTCGTGTGCAAGCATGTGTCTGTGCACATGTATTGTGTGCGTTTGTGTACACAGGCTCCCAGGAAGACAGAGAAATTTATAAACTAGATCTTGCTTTTCTAGGGGATGAAAGAAAGCAAAGCAAAGTTCAGGTTTAAATCACACCAGCACAGACAGGAGGGGTTCCCTTTCCCTACATGATTATCTGCCTCTGTGCAGCGGAACGGGCCAGCGGGCAGGAGATGACGGCAGCCCCTCAGCAGGGAGTCGTTTGTTGTCTTGAGGCCCCCGAGACTGCTGTGGCTGCTCCAAGAGCAGGAGAACTAAGTGCAGCCACAGCCATGACAGGCATGTGCCCATACCAGGCACTGGGGCGAGGCAGGGAGGGCACCTGCCTCTGGCTCTGGCCTCCCCGTGCTACACAATAACAAAGGGACAAGAGGCAGGAGCCCAGGACCAGAGATGGCTTGAACCAGAGGGAGCAGGTCCAGGCAAAAGGTGGCACAAGCCTCAGGGCAGGCGCCACCCAGCCCAACCTCCTCGCCTCCAGAAGAGCATGCCGAGGATACCCAGGCCGCGGCTCCTCACACCACTTGAGCTTCCCGGACTCCTTTCTCTCAGTGAGTCACCTCTCTGTCTCCATCGTCCTCTTTGATTCTGTACCCTCCTCTTTGCCTCTCCCTGTCTCTCTGCTTCTATGATTCTTTTCCTTCTTCTGTCAGTCCATCTGACCTCACCTCTCCATCTATCCACCCTTCATTCTTTGTGACTCCCTCTGTCCACTCTGACCTCAACACTTCCCACCATGAACTCCACTGTCACCTGTGACCCTGTCTGTAATACCCACAAGCCTCTGAGTATTTTATCCCATGTGAGCCTCTTACCACTCCTTTCAAGCAGGCTGGGAGGACTAAGATCAGAAATCCCATTTTACAGCCACATGTGGTGGCACACAGCTATAATCCCAGCACTCTGGGAGGCTGAGGCAAGAGAGGCACAAGTTCAAGTCCACCCCAGGCAACACAGCAACCTACTAAGACTCTGTCTCAAAATAAAAATTAAAAAAGGACTAGGTTCAGTTCCTAATATAAGAAAGGAGAGAAGGAGGCAGGAAAGAAAGGAAGGAGGGAGGGAGAAGAGAGAAGTCCCATTTTACAGATGAGGAACTTGAACTCCCGAAGCACTGCCATGTACAGTCGACATGGAATTAAAAATGCAGGTCCTTCCATTGCATGACCAGCTCCTCAAAACTCCACGTCACTGGAAGTGGGAGCAGTCCCACAGTACTCCACACCCCAATGGAAGAAAAGCAGAACAGTCCAAGGCCACAAACAGCCCAGCCCAGCCCAACTGCTAACGGTGCCTTTGATGCACCAAAGGTCTTAGAAAACAGAACAGCAGAAAGGAGAGTTGCCCCATGCCAGCCCTACTCTCCCCAAGTCTGGACTGTCCCACCTGGGATGAACGGACTTCCTGCCTCTTGAGTAGCTGCCTCTCCAGGTCTCAGTCTTCCCATCAGCACAATGGGGGTGATAGGTCTTGCTCACACTGCTGAGCTGAGCCTCTGTAACAACAAAACAGAAGCATTTCCCCTCTCTCCAGGACCCTGACCCCTACAAGGCCATAGGTTTCAGCCACCAGAAGCCCTCAGCCACCTCTAGAAAGAGACCATGGTGGCTCCAGCAGCCCTGGCTGGCTTTGAGCACGTGAACAACGGGGCAACCGCTGTGAGGCCCCAGGCCCAGAGCAGAGCTCTGGCTGCAGTGGGGTCCACCAGCCTCTTCTCTTGCCACAGCCCCCGCCCAAGAGGCGTCAGCACCAACGACCCGCCAGGGCCTGCCCATTTTCCTTTCTTTTCATTGCCAGCTCCGCGCACAGTTATAGAACCAGGTCTCCACAGAGTAATTTACTGGCAGAATCTCTCCCAGAATCCAGCTTGAAACCAAGCTGTAAAAACAGCTTCGAGTGTAAATAATTCATGCAGACAATATGACTTTTTTATGTAAATTCGGTGCATTAACCCTCTATTATAATGATGGACGACAGATAGGGGCGACGTTGCCTTGGTAAGAGCTAATGGATGGCCGCCATAAATTCACTGCACATTTTATTGTGTTGCTGGAAATTGTGCCTTCAGGCAATGCTGTTTACTTTTATGTAAAACTCTAGGTTCCCTAAATATTACAAATATTTTACATCCCGCTCCTCAGCATTTGGGCTCTGCCCACAAATCAAGCTTTCTCCATGTGAGTTGTAATTAAAGGTTTGTTGTTTTTTTTTTTCCTGGGACAATTATCTCCAACTATAAAGAGAAATATTTTTCCCCTTTAGATGTTCCGTCATTGACTTATTAACAAATCCTTTGAAGAAGGAGGTTGTAAGTGACTCGCTGTGGTACTTGGCAGGAGGCGGGTCTGCAGAAGAAGGGGCGCTGTGGGCACAAGGGCTTGGTGGCTGGCTTTTATGTCTGGCCGCCACTCTGGTTTATTTACACATATGATATTCTGGGCCTTCCTCCCCCCCTTCCTTTCTATAATTCATGACCACTTTAGCAGGGTAATTCCTCCAGCCACCTTTGCGAGGGATTGGCCCCTGTACTACCGCTGCCCATGCTCCTCTGGGGACAAGTCAACGAGGCTGTGTGCCCAAGAGGGTCAGAAGTGAGGCCACCGCCGCTGGCTGCCCACACACAAGCCGATTCTTTCCTTCCCTCCTCTCCACCCACCCTGCCCTGCCTATGCACAAGGCCCAAGTCTTCTGGGACAGATGGAAACTTGGGGTGTCCCACTCACTTTCTCCTCATGCATAGTATTGGAGATGACCTCTAGGCCCTGCCCCGCCTAGGCAGAGGTCAAAGGGATGCCACAGTGTCCTGCCAGAGGTCTGCAGAGAGGAAGTCTGGGGCCTCCAAAGAGTCTTAATGAAGGGAGGCAACAGCTGGAGTAGCAGTCCTCTTTAAAAATAATCCTCACACTTGTTTATTATTGTCATTAATATTAATGGGCATGCTATTAATATTCATATAGCTGCATTAATATCATCCAGGAGCACCTGGGATCTCTAAGCACTCCTAATAGCATGTGGATTCTGCCTCCCAAGCCCCCACCCCCTGCTTGGCCCTCCCCACAGGGTCCCAAGCCACCCTCCCACTCCCTTTCTGTCACAGTGATTGGTGCCTGCCTTTGGAAACCAGAGCCACATGGGACTCAGCTGTGAGGATGGGACCCTGTGCAGCCAAGGGACCCTGGGCATTTCCTGCCTCCCCAAGGGGCACAGGAAGGCTTCTGACAAAGGTGGCTTAAGAAAGAAGGATGGTTCATTCCCCCCCTCAAGGGCTCAATTTCCTGCAGAGTCGAAAAAAAGACACGTTGGTTAAAAACAAAGATGAGATATCATTTTTCACTGATTAGATTGGCAAAGATAATTATAATAATAATGACATCGCTCCAACCAGCTCACTTTCTATGCATGAGCACTATGCTTAACCCTCAGTGCAAGCTATCTTACTGAATCTTGGCAACACTCGCATGGAGCACCCTTTATGGGATTGTAAATCCACAGAACTTTCATGGAGAACAATTTAGAATATGTGATGAAATGTAACCCCTGCCTGCCCTCTGACCCAGCAATTCCATTTGTAGGAATTTCCCATGTGTTCCCACCAGAAATTCTGTCCCCTGCCTCTTGCCCACTCAACTTTCTCTTCTTTTCTCCTTCTTTCTGCCCAGTGCTAAGGATCAAATTCAGGGCCTTGCACACTAGGCAAATACTCTACCACTGAGCTCCATCCCAAGCACCCCCCTTTATAGTACCCTTCAATCAGAATATCACCTCCTCTCTAAAGCCTAGGTGACCAGGCCAGGTGACCCCCAAGTTTAAGTGACCCCTTGTTTGATTTTCTGGTGGCCAAATTTGTGCTTCTATCCTGTGTGCTTTTTGTTTGCTACAATCAACTGCTACTTGGATAATTACTTGTGTAACTGCTTGATACATGTACAGATTGAAAAGAGAAAGATTTTTTTGTTACCCTCCCTGCTACAAGGGCTGGACGCCACATCTCCCCACTCAATCATAAACTTCCTAGAGCAAGGATTATTTGTGTCAGGGTTAGGCATTCTTTCTATCCCTGGCACTTAGTGCTGATCCGGTACATGGAACACAGTAAAAAAAAAAATTCTGTAATATGAATGAATAAATGAAAAACATATAGATTTCCACTGCAGGGATGTTTATAAGAACAAAACCGTTGGGGGGAAAACCCATCTCTTTGTTGACTGGGGCTGGGTGAGTACAGGAAGGCATATCCATAGACCAATATGTCCATATACATAATGCAGGCATGAAAACTCTGAGGTGGATGTATATGAATTGACATGAAGGATGTCCGTGACATATTGCTGAGTGGGGGGGAAACAGGTGACAGAACAGCATGTGTCGTCTGATCGCACTCAGGGTGGAACTGCATACGTGGATCTATTTGTGTATATTTATGCACAGAAAGAAGTCTGGAAGGACCTTCACCAAAATGTTATGTGGTTATCTCTGGCTGGTGAGGTCTGAGGTGGTTTTTACATTTTTCTTTGAACTTTTCCATATTGTCTGATTTTTTCTACAATGAGCATATGTATCCTTTTTTTTTTTTCACAAAATGATAAAGCTGCTTTCAAAAGAAAAAAAAGTATAGGTGCATTGGGAAAGGATGGGGGATGCTGTGTGAGGGGCTCAACTCCAAAGAGACCAGTTGACTGGAGAGAAGCCGGCCAAGGGACTTCTCCCCTCTCCAGGAGCAGGTGGGCACCCACCCACCCCTGGCCACAGAGGAGGGCGCATGGGCCTGAGCCACTACCGGTCCTTCCCCCAGGCTGTCTGTCCAGAGTGGGGTTTCTAAATAGGGATCTCCACATTTGATTCTTCTGACATGCTTTATTGCCTCAGAGCTGTTTTGCAAAATTCATAGTGATTTCAGAGACTCCAAGCTTCCTGGGACCAATTCCATTTTGAACAATAGCAGAGTGGCTGCTTATGGGAGGGGTCAGCTCACCCCCAGAGCAGCCTCTCAGCCTCTATGAGGTGGGGCTGTGGGGCTGCATGTCCAGGCCACGGCATGAAAACACATGAGCTCATCCTTGTCCTTGTCCTCCCCCTCCTCCCCTCCCTCCTGGCAGAAGGAAGCAGAAAACAGCCATTCCCCAACCCCTGCCTCTCCCATGCCCATGTCTGGGGACTCTATACCCCAGAGAGAGAGACGAAGCCTTTCTTAATGTCCCTCCCCTTGCTCCTTACCCAAGAGCCACCTAAAGCCCTACCTGAGAAGCTAAGAGACTTGACTGATCTCAGGTCATAGAGCAAGATGGCGGCCTGCAGGGGTGGAAGCCAGAGTTCCTGCTGCCTAGTGTGTGCATGCTTTCTTAAAGCAACATTTTCTTAAATGGAAAAAAGGGGACCAGTGAGATCACTCAGTGGACTAAGCACCTGTTTTGGCAAGTGCAGGGACCAGAGGTCAATCCCGCAGGGAGCACTGAGCCTGTGACCAAGTCCAGGCATGGTGGCGCACGCCTGTAATCCCAGTACTAGGGAAGCTGAAAACAGGATCACTATGAGTCTGACCTATGTAGTGAGACTCTGTACCAAATACTTAAATGAAAGAAAGAAAGAAAGAAAGAAAGAAAGAAAGATGCTTGATGTCCCATCCCTTATGACAAATCCCACAGCTGTGACAGCATGGTCATTACTCCAGACTAAACCTCAGTGACTCCATCCCTGGCCTCCCTGGCTGGCCCTGCCCTCCCTGCAGTTCTCAGCTAATCAGCCACTCGTCCACTTCCAGGCCTTCTGTGGCTCAACATTCCCCGCAAGGGGAGCCAGCTCAGAGCTCCTTAGCCCTTTGCGATGCGGCCTCCATCTGCCCCTCGTCACCAAGTGCCCTGTGCGCCTCACTGCTGCACGCTGCTGCTGCAGCCACACAGAAGACTTCAGCTCTCCCGACCCAGCCCTTCCTTGAGGCTGCCGCCCCTCCACCCCTGTGCTCAAGACTGTGGTGCGCCCTCCCTGCCCTGATTCCTGGTTACCCTTTAGGACCCCGGCTGGGAGTCAGCTGACCTTTGAGTCTTCACATATCCCCTACCCACAGTGCCTCCTTCAGCTCCTACAGACCCGAGCAAGCCCTTTACTCAACAAGTACATACTGAGTGCTTACTACCACTGGCCCCTATTGTGACATGTGCTCCCCAGCACTGTCTGTCCCTGTGCCTGCTCGTTTTCTGGACAGCAAGTTCCCTAAGAGCAGAGGCCACACCACAAGGACCCCGTGTTCACCCACTTCACCACTGCAGCAACAGTGTGGACTGTCAGCCCCATTTCCCAGATCTGGAATCCAAGGATTCTTTTTTTTTTTTTTTTTTTTTTTTAAACATTTATTTATTTATTTATTGTGTGTGCGTGTATGTGTGTGTGGC
>NDGM011254336.1:0-17971 GCA_002564305.1 Octomys mimax | reverse complement strand
GCAGGGATTGTAGCTGCAGGATTACACCCCAGGCATGTATGCCAGGCCTGAGCTGTGCCTGGAGGGGGCAAAGTGCAGTTGGGAGGAGAGGAATTCTTACTCGGTGGCCAGGGTGGGGGAGTGCTGCGGAATGGTGGGGGGCGTTCCAAGGTGGTGGAAGAGGGTCTGGCCCATGCTGCACCTGGGCTGGGACTGGTCCCACTGGTGCAGGGTAGCAGGAAGCTCTCCCACATACTCACTGGAACTGTGCTGGGACTGGGTCTGGGGGTTCCCCGAACGCGGCAGAAATTCCTGACATTTGTATCTTTTTGAAGTAATTCCACTAAGCTGCACTGTGAAACCAGGGAAAATAAATAAATAAATAAATCATATTATTATTTTAATTGTCTAAATCTTTACTTATTCGATATGGAGTTTAAACTCTTACTGATCCTCCTGTCTCATCCTCCCTTAGTGCTGGGATTACATATGTGTGACGCTCTTCCTGGTTTTGACCACCGAGCTATCTCCCTAGCCCCGTATTATTATCTTAATAACTTTCAAAATCTTGGTTTTTTTTTTTCTATATTGCTTCATTTACTCATCCCACAGAAACATTCTGTAAAGACGCCATTGCCATTCCCATCCTACAAATAAAGAAACTACAGTCTAGAGAAATCTGTCAACAGCATCTTCCTGTATCCTCTGAATCCTACAGAGCTGAAATTTGACCTAATGACTACATCATTGTGTTATTCTTGGTCCTTTCTATGAGCAGGATTTCTGAAACACTGAGCTACTTTTTACATCCAAAATGTATCCAAACCAGTAATTGATGCAGCTGGGTTTTACAACAACGCTTTCTTGTCTCTCATTTGAAAAAAAAATGTGTGATATCTGTCCATATAAAATCATTTGACCTCAATGTGTATCTTGGCATTGCTGATTGTCTAATCCAGGGAAAAACACAGGGAGTCCCTGAACACAACTGCCTGCCTTCTAGAGGCACAATTAGAAAAAAAGGTGAGGGACAGTAACTGACTGATCCTAATTACTTTGCCTGCTGTACATGTCTCAGATCAAATACCATTTTGTCCTCTTTTTCCCCTTTAGGGAGGGAATTAATTAAGCTCTAATTATACTGACAGAAAAAATAGAAGTTACAATAAAATTATTTTTTTAAAAAGCTATTAACAAGGTCTGAGCATAGAACTCATTATAACCCCAGGAATGAACCTCATTTAAATTTTATGGCCTTTTCATTTACTTTTTTTTTTTTATTAAACCTTTTCTTACAATTCTCAATATGTCTTCTTTCCATGGCATAATCTTCCTTGGGAATTTTCAGGTGTTAAATTAGATACTTGGGGCTCCTGTACTTGCCCTGCATTCAGTGAAGCCATGGTATATCCCAGGAGATAGACTAATAATATTTTAAAAACTGATTTAAAAAGTTCATATCAAGCTTTCTTTTTTCTTTCTGTCTTTCTTCAATCTGAAATGAAGTCTCACTAACTGAGCTCTTCTGGTCCAGGCAAATTAGGTAGGAGACAAAGTTTTTCTTGTTAGAGGAAAACTTTAAGAGCTTATTCCAATCAAAGTATCTCAGTGGAAGCAGGGAATTAGATTCTTCCTACCAGTCAAGTGAAGTCCAGCTATGCAGCCTTGACTGAGCTGATGTGAAAGCAGGGAGGAGTTCCACAGTCACACAGTGTGAGTGGTCCCCAATCCCGCAATGGCACACATCATTGCCAGAGGTCAGAGCCTCACAGACCTTCTGTCCTAGGAGGAGGAGTAATCTGTCTGCAGCCACACACGGATCAGGTTCTGAGCAGTAGGATTCTTGAACAGAAGACTCACTGTGTTAAAGGGCAACATCTACACATGGGATCCTAGAATCCTTACATCTCAGATTCTGATAATTAGAAAGACAGAGCAGTCATCGGATTAAAGATTCAGACCAGATGAAACACATAAGTTTTCAGTGAGGAGGAAGTAGTAAGTATCCAAAGTAGCAGAGAAGAATGACACATATGCCTTAAAGACTGAAGACTCTAACTAAGGTGGGTTCTCCCAAAGGAATTTATTTAAAATTGTGTTTCAGCTGGGTAGATGGCTCAGTGGAATAAGCACTTCCTTGGCAAGCACAAGGGCCTGAGTTCAATCCCTGGTTCTGAAAAAAAAATCAAAATTGTGTTTATGTTAAAACTTGACATCATCTTGGAACCCATTCCAACAAATGTTCATATATATGGGTATACACACATATATCTGTGAAATTTGTGGATGTGTGTGTATATTTCCCAGATTTTAGCTGATTCTAAATGTCTTACATTGCCTAAAACACCCCATGTTATCACCAGATGACATTCACAACCTGTGCCAAATTTCTACAAATCTCTGGTGGGATAGGGTACTTCTATCTTCAGATTCAGCTCTGGGCTCTGACCTACTACTTCCACTAAATGTGTTCTGTTTCTGGATCTTCCCCCCATGGGTACCATCTCTGCTTCTAGCCACATACACATGTGACTCAATCCTCTGTGCCTCTGAACCCTATCTCTCAAGGTACTGCTCTTCTCACTGTGCTTGAGTGATGATTAATCTGGGGAGAATACACAGAGGAAGGGCAGAATGTCCTAGATGTGGCTCCTGAGAGTCATGCAGTCATGCATTCGATTTGTAGTAATTTCGTAATCTGATTGTTGCTAACCATAGCAATTATTAAATATTATATAAATATAATAAAATAAATTGTATGATTAAAATGCAATAAATATTAAAACTTTCTCATGTGGTAATTGTTTATCTTTATTATTACCAATGCTCTTGAAATTACCTGTGTTTACTGCATTTGTAATGGAAATATTATAAAATGGGCTGCAATGGCATGTATTTCCCCAATTCTGTGTCTCATGACTGGACACTGGTAATGTACAATTGGCTATGGTGGGAGCATTTACTTCACAGAACTGGAAATGCAAGGCTTGAGGCATTGTTCTGCTTAGACCTAAATATTAATGAAAGTATGTGAAGTAGTCAGACTAGATGATGAATGTTTACTTTTTAAAAATTATAAGAAAATAAACATTATCATTAATTGCTTTCCAAATATTCTCCCTCATTTAAATACATTTATCCCATTGCTCTTGATGGGAGCCTAGGAAGGTAGGAAATTGATCAAATGTCTGTAGTGGGACTAGGCCTCAGTATCTAAAGCAAATAAACTGCATCTGTCCTGGGATAAACATCCTGTCTGGTTAAGGTCAGCTATTAGTCTCTAGGCAACCTTGTGTCAAGGATTACTAACTTTGCAAAAGTATAAATAAAGGATCATTCTGTTGTTTGGTGTGTTAGTCTTGCCCATCAGGCAGACCAGTGACCACCTAGCCTAGCATTTGTCTTCTTGTCTATCTTTCTCATTCCTGCCACTGTTTCTCCCCAGGTAGAATGGATACCAGTGAGACCAACAGAACCTTATGAACCTTATAGTTCTTGCCACTTTCTGAAGCAATTCTGGAAGTTCTCTTTCGTGAGTATTGTCTCAGTTACTTTTTACTTGTTGCTGGGACAGAATACCTGACACCTGAAGTTAAGGATGGAAAGGTTTATTTAGTTCACAGTTACTGGGGATTTCAGTCCATACTTGGCTGGCTCCACCGTTGAGTAGCACAAGGCAGAAGGCAGCAGTTCATAGCAGTGGAAAGCAGTGAGGATCAGAGGAAAGAGCAGCAGCTGTGGTGTCTATCAAGCCTCCCTCCCTACATTCCACATTGACTGTGAAGACCTGAGCTCCACCAAGAAAGTGGTGGCAGCTGCTGTGAAGATCTAGCTCCTACAAGGTGCAGAATCCTTCCTCAACCCCTTTATATACACTTTTGTGCTGAGTCACTCTAGGGCAGGCACCCATGCCCCCGGGAGGGGCCTCCATGCCCTAGGGTGTGGAGTCACTGAGCGGATCCAGCCAAGCTTCAGACCCCTCAAGTTCACACAATGTATCAACCACCACAAGTATCTTTACAAGATGTGATTTAAAAACACAGTGTGTTCTACTGCTGCCTGCTAGCCAACAGAAGGCCAGACTTGCATGAACTTTAAGACTTGTCCTCATCCACCTTATCACCAAATGTGGCACTGTGTGACTTCTGGCTCCTCCCCAAAGTCAAAATGACCAGGAAAGGGAAACGTTCAGAATAAATTCAGGACACTGACGCAGCCACAACTGAGTAACTAAAGACATTCACAAAAGAATGCTTCCTGACTTGCTTCAGAAGGTGGCAAGAATGATGAGATATACACATCCAAAACAGGAGTATGTTGACCAGGGTTAATAGCAATGTGCCTTTACTATAATAACTTTTTGAAATGTACATATTCACCACTTATTTAGATCATACCACATATGCTAATGTCAATTAGATGGAAATGTGTCACATCATAGCCATTATATTGTGAATAACTCAAGTTTCTAGGATTTGAAAACTTTTATCTGATTCAGCAGTAAGTCCATTCATGACACTGAGAGGTGAGGGAAGCTCTAACATATCTCACTTTTGTTTCTCTTTCATCTTCTTCATTCACATAAGTAGAGATATAAACCAACATTTATGTTGGAACTACACTTGTAATCAGGTATTTATTTGTAGCCTGATTTTGTCAAATCATGGTTGAATTGCAACCATACAGCAGCTGTTGATACAAGAATTCTACAAAAATCAGGAGTTCATTTTGCAAAAATCATTTGCTGTATACTAAAAATGTTGTCAATTTATTATTATTGTAATAGCTGTGGTATACTTCCTTGGTACCAGTAAAATTTGTATAAAAATTAAGAGGGTTTTCATATCACAACAATATAACCACACTGAACAGTTAACACCCTCCCCCTTCTCTCTTTCCCCCATCACATTTTCTCATTACAGTTATTTTTTCAGTTGCAAAAAAACATAATTCTTTGTCTTCTAATTTCTCCTCTTTATCTTCTGTAACGTTATTTAATCATCTATTGGACCTGTTTGGGTTACCATCCAAACATCCATGTCACCTTCACCCATCAATAATATCCTGATGTTTTGTTGAGGAATGCACCCCTCCTCATCACCAGCTTTATTGTTTGGGCTATTAACCTTATTCCCCAGCTACAGAAATTGTCTCTGCTAAGCTTGAGCCAATCAATGTGTCTATTGCCTGGACAAAATGCTTGGTTCTGATTTGAACACAGGGCCTTGTTTGAGCCAATAAAAGAGAGGGAATCCCAAGAGGGAATGAGGCATATCAGAAGGCATATGTTCCTTTCATCTGGACAATAAATTGTAAGATAGGTACTACTTTAGCCATTTTACTATTACAAAGATAGAACTAAGAGCTTGCAAGAGAGAACCCACCAGAACATGAGGTTGAAGTTAAACAGCATAAAGAGCAAAGAGCAAGAGGTATGAGATTGAGGCTCATTTAAAACTAGCTTTCTGTGATTTTTAGGTACACAAATCAATGTCTTTTCTGTTTTCTGGCAAATTTGAATTGAATGTTTTGATCCTCTAAAACAAACATCATGTTTATATTTTATATTTAAGGGCTTTAATTTCAAGTGTAATTGTAATCAAGCCTTTGGATAAACATAAGTGATTTTTTTCCATTAAAGAAATTCTTTTCAAGTTAACAAGATAAAAACATTTACCTTCACTAATACCTTAATTTCAAGTAAAATGAGTATTCTAAAAAGTTGCACTGTCTTTATTCTATGGCTTCTTAGGACTTGCTAGCACAGAATCATACACTATAAGAATGTGCATATGCTAAATCGAAAAGCTTAACTCTAAATTATTAAGCCAACACATATACTTCAGGGAGAGATTATTTTTAATTGCTTTCCTAAATAAGAACTTTTGATTGATTGATTATTCACATGTTTTGGGCTGTCGCAAAGTAAGACATTGAAAATGCTGTCCAAGACTCTACTCTTGGCTTCTGAGTCTGTACTCTAGGTTATATGATGTTGTATCTTTGCCTGCCTTTTGCTTCAGAGAGCACTGAGGAAGTGCAAATACAGCAGCAGTAGAAGCCAGGTTAGGATCTGCTTTGGAAGCTCTGGGAGTAGGTGTGGAGTTCCCGTTTCTATGAAGGATGCTTAGATGATGCGAACAAAACAGAGAAGGCCAAATGCAATCCATGCTTGAAGGTGTGAGGAGGCAGAATCAGAAGTAGCATCAAGATTTCTGTCTACATGGCCAGAAAGGGCACTGAGGGCCCAGGTGCAAAGATCAGAAGCAGTAACTCTGCCAGCCAGTGGATAGCAGATGCCGGCTTAGAATGGAGGACAGTGAGAGGCACTACAGTGTGGTTTTTCTCTGGCAGATTAAGTAAATCTTGCTAGTTAAAAGTCATTCACTTACAGACTTATGCACTAGATAGTATCCATGACAGCAACACTTTGCCACCAACCATGGCCGAAGTCCATGATGCACACTGACTTCTTGTGCACAGCTGTGTGGACCAGCCAGGTTGAGATGATGGTCTAGGCTACACTCTGCTCCATGCAGTGAGCTGGGTTCATGGCTCCACTTGTGTCACTAACCCCACCTATCTCTCCAACTTTCCAGGCCATCAGGCAAGGGAGGGTCTATGCTAGGATAAAGCAAAAGCAAGCTAAATCCTATGAGCATATTGTAAATCTTTGCTCATATCTTGTCTGCTAATGCCCCTGGGTTAAAGAAACTCACTAAGCCAAGTCCAAGGGCAAGGGATGTAAACATTGCCAACCACAAGGCTCTAGAAAAGGGTAGGATTCTAATACTATTCCATGGAAAAGAATAAATATGAGAAAGCATGAAACCCACCACAGGTAACCCCGTATAAGCTTTGTCTGCTTTACAGGGAATAGAAATGTTTGCCCTAGAAAAGGAAGCAACATATGAAGCAATGTTCACACTAGAGAAGGAAAATAGGGAAGAGACTGTAGAAGTGACCAGGGACATGAGGCATGGTAGAAGTGATTGGGTTGGGGGGAGTGGGATGTGCTTTTCCCCCACCTTGATGGACCACGGGCCATGGACATTTCTAAGGGAGCTCAGCCAGCTGGGTGACTTAAGATTTAGTTATTAAAGATATGTATGCTCAAGCCAATTAAAAACCAGTAAGGTTATGATGCTAGAAGTTATAAGTAGAAACTTAAATTCCTTTCATTTCTGGAAGGATTCTTAGATCACCTCATTAGAACTCTAACAAATTGTTCAGCTTGTATCCAGGAGTTTTCTGTCAGGCTGGCTATATAATAATAATAATAATAATTATTATTATTATTACTATTATTATTATTATTAATAGCAGGAAGCATGCATGATTAACAGTGATTGTGTTTCCTTGTGAATTTCTCCATTTGCTTCTTAAAACAGCCTACTCAGTCTTCTACTTGCGTCAGAAAACACAGCCATGGCAAAGGGAGGCTCCCAGTTAGACAATGTTAGCTTGAAGAATCTGCATTTACAGCTTCCTGAGCTAAATTATCTTTGCTATATGCTCTGCTCTGTCTGTATTTGCAACCATCCACATCCACTCTTTCCTGGGGGTCAAGGCACTGTATTTAATTGTCACTGAGCATTGGTGTCAGAAAGGGCATCACAAGTATCAGAATCTGACATCTTTCAAAAACCTGTAAATCAACTATTTTGGAGCAGTGCTTCTCACATCTGCTTGCCTATCACAATTCTCTTAGGAGCTATGATATCAGAGGTCTGAGGCTTATTCCATGCCAACTAAATCAGGATCCCATGGGTAGGGGGGCTGGACATTATATTTTTAAAATTCCCCAGATGTTTCTAATGTGCAGCAAGTATAAAAAAAAAGAGCTATTTTAGTCTCTTTGCTTTTAATAAGCATGGTGCTATGTTAGTCTGGCGACTCCTCTTACAAAATTCACTGTGAAAATATAAAATATGTTCATGCTCATTCTGAGTTAAGTTTTGTGGAATGCAACTTATTCTGAGGATCTGAACACCATGTTTCTTTGTTCTGAAGACTTTGTAGCAATTTCCAGCCAAAAGCTAGGTGAAGGTATATCTTTTCAATAACAGGAAAGTTCAAATGTTTTTCTCTGAAGTGTTGATATTTTTAGTCTATGAAATAATCTGATAATAGATTTATGGGAGAAAAGGTATACACAATTACTAATGTTCAGAAACACAGACACCACACACAGAGTTTGAGGCACAAAGAAAGGTCCAGCTTCTTGAAGTTTAAATAGCATTTTGAGCTACAGAAGGAAACAGAGGCTTGAGGCTATCAGGGAAGGTGGTAATAGAAGTTATGGAAGAGAGGGGAAACTGCACTACGAACATCAGTTGTCTCTTACTGCAGATAAATCCTCACATAATAGGTTTTTGAAAAATATGTGACAGCCTGTGACAATCTCCAGGAGGATCTGGATAAGGCAGATTGGGAGGGGGAATTCAGAGAAAGCCTCTTTGTACCTGCTGCCTTCTTCTATTACAAATGCAAATGTCTCACCCACCCCAAAGGATGGCTTTCTAGAGAAATTCCTGCATCCTTCCACAGCCCTCTGAATGACCATCACAAATGTGCTAAAGGACTATATTTTGGGGTAGCCTACTTTAATCTCCTTCACAATCATTATATTGCTAACAGTATTTATGACAATGACAGTAATAATGGGGATGACAAAGTGCCGAGGCATCTTGACCAACTGTACACAAGCATGGAATACTCTACGTCATTCTTTCTTGCTTCAGGAATTTGTGTGCATCTTTGGACATACAGAGAAGGGAACAAAATGCAAGGCGAATTGGAGAGAATCTCACCTTCCCATCCTCTAACCCGAGGACTGTGGAGCATCCTTGGTTAGAAATGGTCACATCTACATCACAGTTCAGATCACTGAGATGGATGTAGAATAAAGGACTTGCCTGAGATCCCTCAACAAGGAACGATAGAGCTGGGATTTGAACCCACACCTTCCAACCAAAAAATGCTTTGCTGATGCTAAGACAGACAACAATAACACGATCTATGTCACTTTCTTTTATCTTTAGTTAATATCTTTCTGATATTAGTGTCCCTGAATAATTAGAGATGGGTCCTTGTAATAAATTTCTTCCAGTTATTTCTAAGACATCAGAAGAGCCAATGACTTCATTCTCTAGCAACAACCCTTGGCTGTGGAAAGAAGATGAAAACACAGAGCTCATTTATGAAAAAGGAATGGAAGAGCTTCCTTGCCCAGAAGCTTAATGGTCTTACATTTTCCACTGAAATCCATGAAAATCAAAACAGAGGAAGCAAGAGATGTAGGACATTCACACCCTTCTCCATCAGAGTTGCATTTAATAGAGAATGCTTCCTGGTCCTCATTTTGATTGAAAAGTTTGTATTTGTAATCCTATGGAAAAGTTATTGGAATCTCATCAAGTTAATTCCAATCTACCACACCCAGTGCAACCCACAGCAAGAATAAAGACACTAAGGTGTATTTGTACCTATGGGGAGCCAAGGGGGTCATAAATCCAGCCATGATGATGGCTATTCAGAACTAAGGCCTTGACCCAAGGCTAAAGCTGGGCTTTGTTCATTCATGAAGAAAGGCGTGGCTTGATGATGAATTACTGAGGATGGCAGGAAGTAGATGAGTACAGTGAACTAGGCTAGGTAGGAGGTCTGAAATCACTTCTGCAATATACAGAGAGAAAGTATGCAGAAAGGGTAATCTGAGCTGGTAAGATAGCTCAGCAGTCTAAAGTGCCTGCTTAGGTGAGCTTAGACACACTTAGGGACCATGGTTCAATCCCAATCCTTGATGCCACATCCTCTGCCAGCCCCACCCCCAAGGTTGGCTGAACCAACTACAGAGTCTGGGTGTAGTCTATGCCTGCAATCCCAGCACTGGGGAGGCTGAAAACAGAAGGATCACTATGAGTCTGAGCTGCATTAGTGAGACTCTGTAACAACCAAATATGTGAATAATAAAAAAGAGTAATCTGTATTGCACAACTGAGAAAATATCTCATATTTTGGGATCAGTGCTTCAGCTGTGATGTGTGATCTTTCAAGATCAGATCCCAACAGACAGTGTGGAGTATTAGCTCTTCATTCTGCTTTGACCTGGCTCATACTAGGGAGTCACAGGTGGGGAGTTCTGGGGAAACACGCCTGCAGTCTTTAAGGACTACCACCAGCACCTCAGCTGGACCGATATGCATTGTTTAAAGCCAGTTGAGGGGATAAGGAAAAGTCCTATATAACTCTATATATCAATACATGGAAATAGGGGCAGGTTCAGTCAAAATGGAGGCAAGAGGCTGCCATTCTCTGAAGCTGCCTTACAATTCATCCCTATAATAAAAAAATGACATTGCAGCCATTTTCTTCTGGGAAGCTTTGGATGCCTAGGAATTTATACTAGCTGGCCGGGATGGAGGGTTTATTTTCAAACTTGACCTCAACTTGGAAATCCTTTTGCTGAGCAGCAGGGAGTTGTCTGGTTGTCTGCTTGCATTCTGCCCTGATTTTTTCTCTATGCTCTGAGCTGGCTTAGTTACAGTTTGACTTTTTATTTTTCCTCTGTCTCCCAAAGGCAGCTTTGGCTTGCTCTCCTTTATTATAAACGTTATTTTGCCATAATCAGGGGTTAATTAGTTAGACATCGTACATTCCACAGCAACACCTCGATCAGTGAACTTGTCTTGGTGCCAAGGAAGCAGATAGGTCTGCCAGCAGAGTGGAAGCACAGCTCTCTGCCACAAACACATTTGCAATATATTATTCTAAATTTCTTATTACCTTCCTGAAGCACTGAGAACAGCATGGGAAATGATATAGACATTCCAGAAAGAAAAGTAGGGGATGGAAAGAAATAGCCTTTGTCTGATGAAACAAATTGTTCCACGTTGCTGATTTACCTACAAGATTATTCTGCATTATCTATTATTGGAATAGAGTGTCAAAATATTTCTTTTCCTCAAACATTTCAGAGGTTGTGAAATACATTTCCATTGAAAATATCTGGCTATGATTGCTCTACTAAGGAAATGACTGTTTCCAAAGTATCTCTGGAAGCCAGGGAGCTAATAACATTTAGCTATAGTGACATTTATTTGGCCTAATGGATTTCTTCTTTTCCTACATGCTGTGGCTACAATGGAATTGGAGATGGCACACTACTACCCGTGGGCCCCTTTCTTCTCTTTAGATTATGTGAAAAATGAGCCCAATTGCAAGTCTCGTATTATGTTCACTCACCCAACATTGAGGAAATGTCTCCTTGAGGAGCTGCTGTCTGACGAGCACCCTGTTTTCTGTTTCAGCTGTATTGCTGTTTCCTAAGTCCCTGAAAGCTTGGAGCCCTTATTCTGTTGCAAATGTCTCAATCTCACACGAATATTAAGCCTCTAGGAATCAGCACTGGGTCCTACCCTCAACTGTAGCTTCCTGAAGACAAAGCCCCTCCAGCAACATACATGAAACAAAAACCATACAGTCCCATTTAAAAATGAAACCTAAGCTGATGGACATTCAACTATAGCTTGGGCTCTATTAGCAATATAAAGATATGCAAATCATTGTATTCATTTCAGTGTTGATGATCTGATGAGGGAAATAACCCTAACCCTAACCCTAACCCTAACCCTAGAACAACAGGTATGGAGTGAACACTCATAAATCAGAACAGACAGTCACTGAAGCTCTAGAGTAGACCCCTAAAGACTCAGGCAGCTGGAAAAAGACCCTCTATTTTCTTGATTGTGAGAAATCTTGGTTGAGAAGCCTGGGTGGTACAAATGGTAGAAAAGGCAAAGACACATGGGAGAACAGGTGTGTACCAATCAGAATGTAGACATTTCAGTGTTTGACTGTGGTGCTCACCAGCTCAATAATAGCCTGCAGGGACCAAAATAGGATAAAATATTATCTATCAGAAACCACATGTAGCACTTTGTTAAAAAAAATTTCTGAGTCCAGAATCTAGGTTCTGATTTTACATTTCCAAAGTAGAGCTAGTAATTTGCATTTTAACAGAAGTTCTTAGTGATCAAGAAGTGATCAGGTATACCTGGTCGCAGTCATTTAAAAATGCCTACTGACATGCGAGTTAGTTCAGGAGGGCAGGCCTTCAGCTGTGGCTCAGCTGAGTCAGAACTTGGGTGCTGCCGTTGGCTTAAGTCTTGGTTTGCTTGTCTCCGAAATGGTGCTGATGATGGTGGTTGCAGAGATCATATGAGAAAAATTTTCTCAAGTGCTTAGTTCAGATTAGTCCAAAGTGCCAAGTCTGCTCCTTCCAAACCCCTCCACCCATTTGCAAAGCAAAATAGAGGAATCTTCAAGTGAATGCGTTAGTATTTTCCAGGAGTAAAGATTCTGTGGATCCACCTCACCTCTCTTCAGTCAATACATATCGTATGAGGAGCTGCACTTTCAACAAGCTCTCTGTATTTTCCTTATTAGTCACTACATCTACACAAATGAAACATTGTCCAAGTTGAGGAAGAAATCACCAGCTGCTTCTAACTATGAGAGTGGGTTGCCAACTGTTTTGCCTACACATGAGGTTACCCCTGAACACAAGGCCAATGTGAAATGCTGTAGACCGGCAGGACTGAGGGGGCTGTGGTGTCAAATCTATCTTGCAGCAAGCTTCCTGCATGCATCTCTCCCTGGACTATTCAAACTTATTCAAACACCTCCCCTTGCCAGTTCTCCATGAAGAAGAAATGAGCTAATGGGTATGCAGTGCATGTGACTAAGAAAGCATTCTAATTAATGACATGACTCAATAGTCCCATTGGCTGGGTAGGAAGCTTCAGTTTATATCATCCTTTAAATTTCATCAACATTTTATTTTATTTTATTTGTTGCTCTTTTCCAATTTAAAGATCTTATACCTGCTATAGGGCAATTGAAAAGTGGAGCAAAGCATAAAATGGCTGAAAAAGTGTTTAGCTTGGCACAAGGGATGCGTCCACAACGAGGCTTTCTTGTTAAGTGAAAGGAGATGTGGTGTTCTTGCACAGTACTTTCAACAGCTTTGAAAGAGGAAAGTGTGGCAAGATGTGAGCTGTGGCTTGAGTGCTAAAGCCTGCATTATGACCTTGGCTAATGCACTTAACTTTTCTGTGGCTCAGTTCCTTATGTGGAACTTGTGGCTAATACTGTTCCATACTAGATAAGATTTTCAGAAAAACTAAATAAAGCAGGTAAAGCTCCCAGTCTGCTCAAAAATCACTGGGCTGCAACACAAATAATAATACATTTTGATCAAAGGAGGAAAATGTGATCAGAAAACGGCTATGACGATGTCTACAGGTAACCATTCAGGTGGGTCAGTTTGTAATATCTTGGTTGTCTCTGTGAGAACAATGAAAGTTGTAGCTAACATTGAACTCTTCTAGTGGTCAGGCACCATTCTAAATGCTTTTAACTCTCAAAATTCCCCATGAAGTCATGAATACAAAGGAGATTTCTTTTTTCTTTTTTTAAATGTATTTTGTACAGAGTCTCACTACACTGCTTGGACTCATAGTGATCCTATTGTTTTCAGCCTCCCCAGCACTGGAATTACAGGTGCATACCACCACTCTCAGACTCTGTGGACAGCTCAGCCTGGGGGCAGGGCTAGTGCATATGGGGTGCCTGGGATTGAACCCTGATCCCTGAGTTCACTGAGCTACCTTGCAAGCTCACAAAGCAGATTTTTGATTTGATTTGATTCAATTAAATTCCATCCCATTCCGTTCCATCCCATCCCATCCCATCCCATCCCATCCCATCCCATCCCATCCCATCCCATTTCATCCCATCCAATACCATCCCATCCTACTTCATTCCATTTTTATTCTGGTCTTTCCTGACAAGTCCAGCAGTCATAAGAACTGATCCCAGCTCAAGTCTCACCACTCCAATCCAGTTGAGCACACCTACATTTCAGTCCTTGCTGTTGCTTTGAAGGAGCGATGTTTGTGATGCCAGCTTCTGATTGTTTGCTGCATGACTAATTTTAAATATTTGTTTAATATGCAAATGATACCTCCCAGTGACAGCCTGGGGAGGGCTGCAGATGTCTTTCCCTCAAAACAACACAGCCCCACTGCTGTTCCCACGCAGTTACTGACACTGCAGCAGTTCAGAACTCTGCTACACCCAATTTGATTTCAGATGCTTTAAGCAAGGCTGTTGCTTGCAACACATTTTTGATGATTAGAGAATGGGGCTACTTCTGGGCAGATGAATTAGAAGAAATCATCATGATCATGACCACCCCTGCCATGCTGGTGGAATATTAGAAAAATTCTTCATATCTCAGCCCCTTGCACAGTGTCAGGTGTCCTTCGGTTCCTGAGTCTCTTCTTATCCAGTGAAGAACCTAGAAAGCCTCATGCCATGACCCACAGCTTC
Source organism: Octomys mimax (assembly GCA_002564305.1). NCBI lineage: Eukaryota > Metazoa > Chordata > Mammalia > Rodentia > Octodontidae > Octomys > Octomys mimax. Next base: position 3,595 of record NDGM011254336.1, on the reverse strand, counting down.
TGCATTTCCACATATTATAGAATACAAAAGTTCATTTCAACAACTAGAGGTATTCCTAGGATCAGAACCCTCTTTAAGAAGATGCCTTGAGCTATGTTATGTATGGAAAGATCCTCTGTGGAAGATCTCTCCACTGGAAGAATCTCTCTTTGGTTGATAGGAATTAGTGGGAGCAAGAAAGAGGGTAGTTGAGCTAAGAAGAAAGGGGTAAAAAAGGGAAAACAGTGAATGATGGGAGGGTGGTCTCCATGGAGAAATTCAAACAACAATGAGTTCCCAACGGCCAGGTGCCCAGTGGACTTTTTCTTAGGAAAAAGTATGTCTCATATTTCCATTTGGGCTTGGGGGTTGCCAAGTGAGCTGCATCTCTAGCCTTAAAGCTTCACCAAGTCTGACAAATATAACATTGTCTCAGGGGGAGTCAGGACACAGATTGTGGCTATCTTCCATGGCTGGTGCTTGGAGGATAACCAAGTAGCCCCCAAACTGTTTGAATGTTCTGAGTGGAGGGACACAAACACAATGACCAGAAAAGCATAAGAGCCATTCTTCAGCACGCCCTCAAGAGAGCTAGAGTGAAGGAAAGAGACTCAGGCTTTCCGACCATATGTGAAGCAGAAATAAATCTGCTCTCATTTGAATTTCAAAGAAAAAGGTAGCCTTGGTGAACATGGAGGTCGTACTTGTCAGTGGTGATCATGGAGTTTTGGCTGCTGTGTCTGCATCTTCCTCTGAATTATGATGAATAATGGTAGGCCATAGCTACTAAGTATCTGACATGTACCAGGGGCTGAATGTATATCCTCTCAAACTTCAAAACAGTCAGGTAAGTATATATGTCCTTGTCCTAGAGTTCATGGCTTTGGACGATCAGCTAGGTCAGCAACAGGCCCAAGTTCACAGATAGGATGACTATACTAAAGTAGGACCAGATCTCTCCTACAGAGTTGGACAGGAATGAATTCATAACAGTGAAAACTCTTTTCCAAATACTTTAGAAGGCGAGTAAGTTCCAAGGGAGGAATATGCAATACACTTACAGTTAGAAATGTAGGCAATTTTCCAGTACCAGAATAAAATTTTGCTAATTTTGGAGAAGGGCCAAGGTAAAGCAAATATGAATCTTAGTTTCAGTATGGTGCTTAAGGAAGGCATAAACATAGGATGGATGAGAGAGCTGACAGTTAACACCCTCTTAGTGTTAGTTCCAGCATGAGCTTGAGGGAAGTGAGAAGCAGACCCAGATGGAAATCTAGAAGACAAATATTTCCTCTAGCAAAGACAGAGGTTTGGCTGAATCACAATCTCTGCCCAACCTGCATGCCCCTCACTCCAGAAGTATACAGTCTAGGTTTGGGAGAGAGTAACTACCTTCATTTATGCAAAGAGTATGCAATGGATGCACTATGTGCCTAATTACTCTGAAGCGTGGTGACAATGATGCTTGTCATTAACTAGGTGCCTCATCATCATGATTAGCAGCTGAACTTCATGCCAATGCTACATTCTGCTCATGAGAGCTGAGATTTCATGGCTTTTTAATGACATGTCACAACATGGTTACAACTAAGATAAAATTTAGAAGGAAATACCCTACTCAGTAATGCGACATACAGGAAGAAAGAAGGTACAATACTATTTTCTAGGTTCTAGATATACTGTAGTAGAGAAGGTGGGTTTTCATTTTTAAGACTTTATAAAAGTATTTATTTGTTTGTTTGTTTGTTTGTTTGTTATGGGGTCTCACTACACAGCTTGGACTCATAGTGATTTTCTCTCACCCTCCCCAACACTGGGATTATGGGCTTACGCTACTATGTCTGGCTTTGGTGGCCAGCACAGTACACCTGGGGTTCTTGAGCCATCCAGGCATGTGTAACAGGGATCAAACCCAGGTCCTTGTGCTTGCCACACAGGTGCTCAGACTGCTGAGCCATTCCCCAGCACTGGCTTTTCATTTTGACAACCAGAATTTCAGTACTGTTTGCAAATGCCTCACAGCCTACAGGATGGTATGACACTACCCCATCAGAAACCACTGGCCCAAGGCAGATATCACTACTGGAGCCTGAGGGCTTTGGTAAGTGAGTTAAGGAAAATTTAGTAACATACTCAGGGCATTCCACATGGAGTACCAGAAAGGGCTCTGGGAACGTGATGTCATAATGAAATTTTGGAGAAAAAGCAGAGATGGTCTTGGGAGTATGACATGCTAGTAACACTCTTGAGAAAGAAAACTGTGGAGGATTTGGTATGCACAGCAACATGGATGGGCTTTAATTCTCCTTTATTCACAAATCAAAGCTATCTATATTATCTGTGCTTAAGTGTAAATCAGTGAGTTCTTGGGCTGTGCTTAATTCCTTCCAGAGAAAACTAGGGAGAATTCTTTTCCCAAATCTACATGAACCCTGTAGCTACTAGACCCACAAAGAAGATCCTGGGAACATAGGAATCTTGGACATCTGTGCCCCTCTGAGAGGCCAGCATTGCTCTGAACAGTGTGCAACATCCTTTGGAGACCAAGACGAAGCTGAGGAGTAGGGGTAGGCTCCCCTTGCCCCCGAGACAGGAAGGCTGAGGAATGGTAGAGAAGCTTCTTCTGTCCTCTGTGGAGGCCAGCCTGCCTAACTCTCTCCTCCTCAAACAACAGGAGCTGTGGTTATTTTTACCTCTTGTCATCCATGGGCCTGAAATCCAACAGAAACCACAAATTAGTCCATATCACTGTTAACGCTATGGCTGTGGCCTTCTGCCAATTACTGTTGTGAGTACTTCATGTATATTAGCCTTTTTTCACTAGCAAGTTTTAGATTATATACCCTTGAAGTTGTAAGAAGTAATAGAGAATTCCATGTACTCCTTATTCAGCCTCTGGCAATTGGAAAGTCTTGTAAAACTCATAAGACAGTATCACAACCGGGAAGTTGTCAATGCAGTTGAGACACAGAATGTTTCCTTCAACATAAGGAGCACTCACAGTTCCCCTGTGTAACCTTGTCCACTTCCCTCCAACTGTAACCCCTGGTGGCTACTTGTGCTCCCAGTTGTATGATTTTGCCATTTCAAGATTGTTATCTAAATGAAATTACACAGTACATAGCTTTTGAGACTGATGTTTTTGCTCACTCAGCATAGTTCTTTGGAGATTCATCAAAATTGTGCATCAGGAGCTCTTTCTCATCTCTGAATGGGGTCCCATGCTATGGATGGACAGACATTCTATCTAACCATTCTTTAATCGGAGGACAGCTTGGTTGGCTCTAGTTTACAGATATGAATACAAGTGCTATAAATATATGCACAGATTTTTGTGTAAAAATAGATTTTTATTTATTCAGATAAATGCCAAGTAATACAATTGCCCGTTTGTAAGGCAGTTGTGTGTATAGTATTTTAGGAAACTGCCAAATGGATTTTTGGAGTGGCTGTACTACTTCCCAATCTTGTCAGCAATGTACAAGCAATTGAGTTTCTCTACATCCTCCTTCCCAACACTATGGTGGATTTAGCATATTGGGCAGCAATTTTATGATCAAGGAGATTATAGGGCCACAGAGGAAAGTGATCGATGATGTAGAGTGTGCCTAAGGAG
>NDGM011254333.1:0-23934 GCA_002564305.1 Octomys mimax | reverse complement strand
GACTCTCCTTAGGCACACTCTACATCATTGATCACTTTCCTCTGTGGCTCCATAATCTCCTTGCTCAGAAAATTTGGGACACAACTGAGTTATATGATGTTACAGTACAGGATCTCCTATGTCCTGAGTCTTCACTGACCTTGAAAGACTAGGGCCAAAATGTTGGCTCTTGTTGAAGCCCTTCTTTTGCTCTAATTTTTGGTCTGCAAACTTAAGCTGTTAACCCTCCAGAAGACAAGCATAATGATATCATTACCCTATAACATATGCAGTTGAGCTTAACCTCAGTATCTGCCTGAATATCAAACATCTTAGACATAACATGGAACAGGTATTTTCCATCAAGCATTGATAACATCCTCCTGCCTTTCCACACATTGTTTCTGCCTAGGATCCAGCTTGCTATGGATAGCAACCTCTGAAACCTAACTGAGATAAAGGCTTCCTCCTCTAAAGTGCTTGTGAGGAATCTGCCCCTGCAATGGACATGTCAGCAACATGATATTTCTCCCTTCTCTCCCATATTCGTTAAAAGACTTGATCATGTAAACTAATAATTAGAAGCATCTATTACTGAATTTGTGAAATATACTGATGTAATATATATACAAATAATATGACAAAAAGGACCTAAATAGAAGTATATAGGGAAAGAGTTTCTGTATTTAACTGGACTTAAATATAAATCTAGTGTACATTGCAATAAATGAAGATGTAATTTTTAAGCTATACCTAAGATAATGATTGAAAATCCATAATTAGAGATTATTAAAATAACAAAATTTAAACTGAAAAATACTTACTAATTTGAAAAGAAGAGGGCCAGTGAGATAGCTCAGCAGTCTAACGCATCTGCTTAGGCAAGCTTAGGCAAATGTGCAGAGACTGTAGTTGGATCCCTGGCACTACATGCCATGCCAGCCCTGCCCCCAGGTGGGCTGAGCAGGCCACAAAAAAGCAAAGAAAATAATAAAAGCAGTTGGAAATATGACATGAAACATACAAGCACAAACCATATGGAAAATGTGAATCCAAGCATAGCAATAATAGTACTTGCAATTGTAAACACATTAAAAAATCTAATCAAGGTAATCATACTGGAGACAAATTTAGATTTCAGTATATAGTTTTCCAAGGAGATAGGTTTGGATTAAAGTATATCTATATATCAAAATTAATAAAATGCAAAAATGTATATTGTGCAGAAAGCAACAATAGGAGAACTAAAGTGAATATACCAAAAACTAAAATCTAGTATCAAAAAATTGGCAGCATAAAAGAAATACTACTACTCTTATCAGTAGTTACTTCATAATGAGAACTAGCTCAATCTGTCAAAAGTGAGTGCTAATTGAAAGCACCAATGGCCCATCCTACTCACTTTCCCGCTGCTGACACTCATTACCTAACATCCACAGTTTAAAAGAGGAAAGGTTTATTTGGTCCAACAGATTTTGTAGAATATAGTTTGCACTTCTTTGGCTCAATGGCAGAAATAGCATTGCAGAAGGGTGAGAAAGAAAGACTATTTGCCCCCAGAGCTGCCAGAAGGCAGAAAGAGAAGAGAGGAGCTGGAGACAGGAGCACACCCTCCAGAGCTTATCTCCAGAATGCATCTCCAACTGGGCCCAACTAGCAGCCCATGAACTTCTCAATGGACACAGCCACTCCTGAGGATCATGCCCCCACGATCCAGTCAATTTCCAGACATGTGGGACTTATAGGGGACATTTTCCACCCAAGCCATAACACTGTTCCCCTAATCTCCAAAACATAAAGCCCTTTTGTTATGTAAGATCCATTTATTTCGTTAAGATTTGCCAAAGTCATAATAGCTCCAGCACTGCTGAAAAGTCTAAATCTAAAGTCTCCTCTCATAATCAAGGCAAACATTTCACTGTATGCCCTGTAAAAATCAGAAAGAAAGTTAGGCAATCCTAACATAGAGCGGTACTTGGTAAATATTTCCACTCAAGGGCTGTAGAGATAGTTCAGTGGTCTAAATGTCCACCTAGGCAAGCATAGGGACCTGGGTTCGATCTCTGGTAACACGTGCTGTGCCGGCCCCACCCCAGGCTCACCAAGCCAGCCCAGTGCTAGGGAGGCTGAAACAGAAGAATCTCAACATAGCTGAATAGTGAGACCTGTCGCAAGATAGCAAGATAAGGTGAAAAGGGAAGATAAGGTGAAAAAAGTCATCTAAAATAGAAAGGTAGGGATAATGCTAAATATTATATCTCTATGTGCCCGTGGAGCAGATTTGGTGAGATGTGATTTCCTAGGGGGCTCAGCTCCACCCCTGTGGCCTAACAGCCTACATAGCCTCACCCTTGGCCTGGCTCTGCTAACTTCAGAAGTTTCTGAAGCAGAAATTTACATTTTATATTCCTGGCATCTCTGAATTCCTCCAGTCAATGCGACACTTTAATCTTCACCCTCAGCGCCTCAGGACCTGCCTTTTCAGCAATACATCATTGACCCTCCAAGCCTTCTTCTCAAACCTGATGGAAGTCTCCATGACCCACAGCTCTGGGATTCTCCCTGCCTCAGGACACCCAAACCACTTGTGTGACTGACTCCAAGGTCTGCCAACAAGTCAAACGATAGGAAGGGCCCTCTGGCACATGACTGCAGCAGATGTTGAGAACCTGGGTGGGTGAACTCTGGGAAACACTTTCCTAGATGGCCCCGGATGAGCTCAGCTCCCTGGAGTTATTTTTCCCAAGAAAAGTCTTTCAAAGTTACTTACGCTTTTTTACAATTGTGCATGTGAAGGGTGGGGACTGAACATCTCAAGATACCTTCAGAGCATCTTTTTTTATTTTCCTGATGTGAAGTACTGGACTTCTTTATAATGCTAATCTCTTTTCACCTATGCTCTCCTGAGTCCCAGTTATGTAAACACTTCCTTTTTGGTGAAATTGCAAACATTTTCATCATTTATCTTTACTCTTTTTTTTGTTCTGATTCTCAGTGTAGATTTGACTGAGCAACAAGAAATCTATGCAACAGGTGAACGTTGAGCTGCATTGAAATTTGTCTATTAGATCAATTAGTTTATCTCCTTTTATTTTTTGTTTGTATTTTGTATTTTTAGCACAGGGTCTACTGGGTCTATAGGGTCTCACTGCATAGATTGGACTCATAGTGTTCTGCCTGTTTACGGCCTCCCCAGAGCTGGGAATATATGCACGCACCACCAATCCCAGTCTCTTTCACTATCTCAGCATGCCCCAGGGACAGGACCAGCATGGCAGGCATGGGGATTGAACCCTCAGCCCCTGTGCCTGCTTGCAGGTACTTTAATCTGCTGAGCTATTTGGCTAGCCCTACCTCCTTAAATTGAGCTGTACAAACTCTTAGCATATGGATAAAAGAATGAAACATGCATGACCACCACTCCAGTTTTCAATAGAGATATAATTCAGAATTGTAAATCATGAAGCTAGATTTCATTTTGTTTGTATTCCTGTTAATATTCTGAGCTCTGACAAGTATCATGCATTATGCATTGCTCACTGAAGTCTAACACTTCTATAGATTTTATTTTCAAACTCTTCCAGATTCTTTTTGCAGGTGAGTCTCAAAAGATCTTTAACTATACGTTCAGTTACAGTGACTTCAACAACCCTTCTCCTGGTACCAGTTTCCTATGTTAGGCTCTTTCCTGTTCCTGAGACATAATAACTTAAAAGTACCAATTAGGAGAGAAGTGTTTTGCTTTGGCTCATTGTTTTAAGAGGATCCAACATATGATCAACTGGCTCAAAGGTACAAATGGCAAAGCAAATGGAATTGTGGAGGAAGGATGCTCACATGACAGCAGCCAGGAAGGAGAGGCAGAGGAGAGGATCCAGGGACATGAGAAGTCCAGAATAAAAATTATACGAAAAAATGGCTATTAGTACTTATCCAGTGCTGGAGTAAGGGAAATTGGTAGTGGCCGCCAGCAGGCAGGAAATTTCTACCTAACAGAGCTGATTCTGTGTTTGTTTATTAATGTTAGTTACTTTCTCTTGCATAACTTTCCCCTCACATTTGTTAACAGATTAAGAGTTTCCACAGATTCCTAGGAGCATGCCATTATCATCTATATCTAAAATGTCCCCAAAGTTGTCATGGAGTCAGTCCACTATGAATTAAATCCTCTATAAACTGAGAGCCAAAATAAACCTTTCTTCTTTTAACTACTGCAGATTAGATATTGTGTTCCAACAGTGGGAAAGTGGCTAATATCTGTTCTGTCTTAGTAAATATGGAAAACTGATCAGTGGATTCATAGAGTAATTACAAACCCTGAAACCCAGCATCACATACTATAGTTCCAGCCACCTCCAAAAAGTATCACCTATGGCTGCATGAGACCTTTCCAGGACATCTAGACCCAAACCAAACACTCTGCACCTGGCTCACCCAAATCTCATGTGAATTGGGTTCATATCTAAGAGTTTCAAAAGTCACATCAGCTTTAGCATCGCTGAAAAGCCCAAGACAAAAAAATCTCCTCTGTGTTCTAAGGCAAACTTTAAGCTGTGAACCCCTGTACAAATGAAAAGAAAGTTAAACACTTCTGACACTCACAGGCACAAGATAAATATTAGCACTCTAAAAGGTACAAATAAGGGATACAAAGGAATGGGACCAACTCAATTCCAAAATCCAGTAAGGCAAACATTAAGTCCTGTACTTCCATGTCCAGCATACAATGCAACCTATGACAAGGTGTGAACTCCAGAGGACTTGGGTGGCTCCACCGCTATAGCACTCCCAGTGGTTATAGCTCCCGTGGCTTCTCACTTCATCTGGCTCTGCTCCCAACTGTAGTTTTCTTCAGAGCAACCATGTTCCTTGCTTCTTCAAGCTTCTTGGGTTTCCACAGCACCTTAGGATTTACGTTCACAGCTTTATACACAGCTCTGTCCAGGGTACATTGTCTGCTCTTCCAGGTCTTATTCTGAAATCTAGTTGGAAGTATTCCTGACCCCACAATGTTTGTATTCTGGAAGCACCTAAAACCAGCACCATGTGGATGATGCCAATGTCTGCTCCCAGCAGAAACAATAGCCAGGCCTCTTTTCCTTTTGGTTGTAGGGATCAAGTACCTATGAATCAATTCCCAAAGGAACAATTTCCCTTTCTGAATAGCATAACTTTTACATAACACACACTGTCTGAAATCCAATAACCAATCCAGTCCTTCTTCCCAGCAGAAACCTCCTGAACCTACTAATTACCTGCTGCATTTCTAGCAGCATTCTTGTGTTCTGACCTGAGTCTCCCATCAAGCATGGTCTAAGACTTCACAGAGCTGCTTTCTGAGACATAATCTCCAAACCTTTATAAACTCTTACCACAAGCCAGTTTTAAAGGCTCTTGAGCCTCATGGCCAGGTAGTGTCACAGCAATGACTCAACGTCTCTGTCACCAAAGTTTATCTTAGTTACTTCTCTTGTGTTTGAGACAAAATAGCCAATACCCAATGTTAAAAGATAGGTTTATTTGGCCCACAGTTTGTAGAGATTTCATTTCATAGCTGACTAACTCCAAGGAAGGGTGGCATGGCCTCAGGACATTGTAGAGCAGGCAGACAAAAGGCAGCAGGCAGCAAGCGGCCAGCACCCACCTCCTTTCTTTCCTTTAGGCGGACAGCACTCACACCTAAGGTTGAGAACCCTTTATTCTATCCAGAATTGCACCAAACTACTCAGTGTTCTAATGCAGCAATCATATAGCCTGATCCCAGCATCATGTACACTAGAGCCAGCTACCCCTGTAAAACCCTACTTATGACTGCACGAGGCTTTTGGGGGACATCTAGACACACATCATGACATATACTGAAAGCAAATCATAGTGTCTATTTATTCCTCACATATTGCATTCTAAAGTATAACACAAATCTTTCACAACTTTTCCCTTACTGATTATGTCAACTTGGGTTAACAACCTAATCTTTTACTGCTGCAGTTAACAATCTTCAAAGTAGAAATCAAAATTCCTGAATTGTAGAAAGATCATACACATAGTTTCTCAAAGCCATATATTGATTTTTCAAGAAATGATACCTACTTTCTTCATCTTCCCCTTTATCCTCCTTTCCATGTAAGAAATTCTCAGAAAATGATAGAAAAGAAAGGACTTCATATTAAAAATGAGATGTGATTAGGTAAGAGAACGGAACAGAATTCCTCAGATTGAAAAAAATGCATGATCACATTTTGGAAATCCTCTTAGGAAGACAATGTTTTTCACCACTCCTGCCCATGTTAAAAATAACAAGAAAAGTAAATACCAGCTCTCCAGGTAATACTAAAGATAATCAGTACCAGAGTCTTGATGAATCACTTAACTCTTACCTTAATGAATAATTTAAGCCTCTAAAATATCAAATTCCTATGTTGAAAATAACTCAGGACTAATAAGATATAGCTTTTTATTTTTTTTATTTTTATTTTTTTTAATATTATTTTATTTTAAAGAGTATAAGCAAAAACAAAAGTATAAACATATAGCCAAAATAAAGACAAATACGGTAACATACAACAATACATATGGTATAGCTTTTTATTTTTGCCTATGATAATTAAACTTCCTATACTTTTCATAATTGTAGAAATTAATATTTTTTAAATGTCCATATTTGGAAATAAATTCACATGTTGTTTAAACACATCTTCTGTTTACAGGCTATGCTCAGAAGTGGCTATAGCTTCTAAGGAAAGGGAAGGGTCCTATAGTCAGGCAGGCCCTTGTAGAAGCATCACTATTTGCTTCCATCCTGGGAATAACTTGCTATTGTTGGTTAGATTTCATTACAAAAAGAAGCAAGAGTGTGTGTGTCAACATTGCTGTTGCTATAGAAAAAATATAGGTTTTAATGACAAAAATCTGAGCTTGTATCTTGTTTCTGTCCTTTCTAAAGTGATTGATACTGGGAATATTTAATTAACCTCTCTGAACCCAATTTTAAGTGGATAAAGTGTCAATAATTAAATACATAGAATTACTGACAAAAGCAACCCAGAAAAAAAAAAAAAAAAACAAGTGTTCACCACAGTATTGAAAAAGTCTATGGTCAGCAGTTGTCACCCATTTCCTTCTATTCTACATACAGTGTATGATACTTTATTGTAAAGAGCTAGGATAATAGATATTTTTAGTATTCTATTTATATAATGTTTAAAAGTTATATTATGTAGAATCATAAATACAATACATTTCTAACTCTCAGTGTTCTCTCAGCAAAATCTTCCAACCTCTATAGGTATATATCAAGTTCATATTCAGCTGTCTCTAAGATATTTCACATTTAATAGAAATAAACTTACTCAAATTAGTAACTAGTCACTACCACCCAGGCCTGCATGTCAGTATTGAGACTTTAGGCAAGAGTTGGTCTCTTGCCTAAATTCATGTAACACCTTCCTCTTCCACCTTGAAAAAACTTCCACAGACTGTGCAGGAACCACAGGTCACTCTGTGCTCCAGCCCTAGCTGACCTTAACAACCCTTTCCTGCTATGTTCTTCCTCTGCTCACTGCATGTCATCTTTGTGGTCACTGAGGTCCTTAAACAATGCTCTGTGCTTTTCTGTGTCAGGGGTTTTATACATGCTGTCCTTCTCTCTGAAAGACCTTAGTCACTCTTAACATAATTAGCTTCTCATCATTTAAAGTTTCATTTTCAATTTCATCTGAAAAAGTGTTTCTGGTCATCCAACGTAACATCCTATCTCCTATGAATACTGTTAGATGTCTTCTTTCTCAATTTTGCTAGAATTTACTAAAAGCGTAGAAAGTGGGATTTTATTCTTCCTATTTTCTTTTCCTTACAGTCAAGGAAGGATTCTTTTGCATGACCCAGTCAAGGGGATGGATTATGATACACTTTACATACATGTGCTCTAAGACTCCACTGATTACAACATATGCTTTTTGATTTTCATGTCAACCTCATTTTATTGGAGCCAACCAATTTTGCTTTTTTTTGTACATTCTTTCTTCTGAAGAAGGCAAAGGCTGTATATTCTTCAGCGTGGAACAATCACTGCTACTGGATATAGCATCAAGATTGATGTGCTAAATGTTTAGCATGCTTGGCTGAAGTTGTATTCATTAAAAGGTGAATTGACAAAGAGGCAGACTGAAGGGAAAGTGGAGAAACTTTGTCAGAGCAGAGGACGGAGTCTAGAAGTCTTAGATGCTCCAAGCTCTAGCAGACCTCAGTGTGCTGCTAGTTTTCATGGGACATGAAAGAGATGTTTTGCACTCTTCTCATTACAAGCTAGGGGAAGGGTCGTTCACAATGTTCTCAATCATCTAATGATCAAGGTAGCATTTTTTCTTTTTTCAAAGAGCAAAGGAATATAAGGAGGTACATCTGATTGGAACATGTTCCAAGTTCCTTGATTTCTGAAATGTGACCTTGCACAAGTTCATGACAAACTATATAACCAGTGAACCACAGAATGACATCCTCCCCACACTGCAGGCAGGACATGAAAGTGTGATTCTAACCATGGGGGCAACTCTAGAGTCAGAATCATTGTCTTGGTGGCATCTCCCAGGGTAGAAATCAATGGGACTATAGCACTAGGGACAAAAAGAACACAAACCCATTTGAAATGGAACATTCCAATGCTCCAGTTTCAACTTTGACATTTAAGAGTATATATAGAATCACTTTGATCCTTGCAACAGGAAGGTAATATCTGCATGAAGTGACATCAGTAACTCTTGTTGGACACCTCAGTGAATTGGGGTGGCTAGGGCAAACATCACCCGGGCAGAGAGAGGCAGCTGATGCAGTCACATCTAAATCAACTCACATCAAGCAGAAGCTTCTGGAACCTTCCTTTTGAAGAAACACTTACATGGCAAATTTGATAAGTTGCTTTAGGTGAGTGTACGTTAGGGTGAGATTCCCAGAGGAATTTATCACTCAGCAGTGAAAGCTGATGAAATCGAAAGCTAGTTTCACTTTGAAATCATCAATGACATTGATGAGATTTATCCACATTATTCAAGGAGAAAAGAAAACACATAAATTAATAATGCTAGACATAAAGCTATTTTCTCATGGCACCAAAATGTTGCAAAGGACAGGATAGTCACAAACTTGATAAAAGAAAAAATAGACCAATTCCTTGGAAGATATAACATGCACAAGCTCATGAGAGAAAAGCAGAGCTACAGCAATAAAGGAAATATTTTGTCCTTAGAGTGAAAGGCCAGAAATACATTCTAGAAATCAAGCTCTGTGGAACCAAGGCTGATTTTCATAGTAGTGAAAGTTCCAAGATGCCTCAAAATATAAACAAACAAACAAAAAATATCTAAAGGACACATCTGACAACTGGAATGGTTATCCATGAACTACATCTGCAACAGTTTAAATGTTATTATACTTAATGATACTGAATTAATTGAATAAAATAAAATGCATGGCTGAATAAGATTTAGATGTAAACTTATCTCATGTTGAATTCATGCAATAAATACAGAAGGACAACACAAGAACTATACAAAGGTGCAGTTAGAGTGAGGATTGTTCTGGTCTCTAAACATCACTCCAAACTTCAGATATTAATTGCAATGAGGTTAACAGTCTCTTCCTTGGACAAACTTGAGAGCTGCTTAAATGATGATGAAAGTTAACATCATCAGCATTGAGACTTGGCAATGTCCCAAACTCAGAAGCCATGCAGCAAGAAGGGCTGGGCAGCAGCACTCCCTCTAGAGCTACCTCAGTGGGACCCAATCTCAGGCCAAATGCCCACTCGGGCAAGTCCCTACAAACCCCTTGCTTTTGCACTTCAAAAATTGGAAAAGCTGAAATGATTAAAAAAGCCAAATAAAGTGACAGATAGATTGTGAAGTTTCTAGATTGGCTCTAGGATTAGGGAACCCAAGTAACTATTAAACAAAAGATGTCATTAAGACAATTGATAATATTTAAACATAGACTATGGATTGGATTGTATTAGAGCTGTGTATCAATGCTAAAATTCTCTGGCTTTAATTATACTGTCATTTGAGAGAATTAACTTCTCTTGTCTATAAAAAATACATGCTGAAATAGTCAGTGGCAAAAAGACACAATATCTTCCATTTTTTTTACAATTATTTAGGGAAAAAATTGTATGTCTCTTTCTCTCCAGTCATAATTTATACATACTATCTTATAAATTATATTTTAGTATATTATCTAAACTATACATAGCTTTTCATATATGTGAAATACATACTGTATATTTGCCCTTCTTTTCATATAGTATAAATATAGAAATTTTATATAGAAATTTTATTATATATAATCGAAATTATGAATAAATTATGTATAATAAAAGTATGAGTTTGCATTCTGTTTCTATTGAAATTATAGCAAATTTTTTATGTATTCACTATACAGGTCAGACTTGTAGTAATCCTCCTGTTTTCAGCCTCCTAAGTGCTGAGATTGCAGGTGGGTGCCACCATGCCCAGTCACAGTTGCCACCTCAGAGTGCCCTGGGGGCAGGACCAGCACAGCATGCCAGGGGAAGGAACTCCTAGCCCCTGTGTCTGCCTAAGCAGGCACTTTAATCTGCTGAGCTATCTGCCAGGCCCTGAAATTATATCAGAATTTTAAAGAACTTAATCTAAGCATTATATATTTTAACAATTTTGGGTCATATGAGAGCATCAATTTTCAAAAATCAAATACGTGTATTTATTCTTTTCATAAGAATTTTCTTCATCAAAGATAGAGGAGATAACTTGGTAGTCTAAGGGCCTACCTAAAAATCACAAGGATCTGGATTTCATCTCTGGTACCACATTTAAGGCCCACCTGGGAACCCCAGGGATGCTGTGCTGGCCACCAAAGGCAGGTGTGGTGGCACACACCTGTAATCCCAGTGCGAGAGAGGCTGAGACAGGAGGGTCATTAAGAGTCTGAGCTGTGTAGTGAGACTCTGTACCAAATACATAAATAAATAAATGATTTTAAAAAATTAAAGAGGATACAAAAATTGGAAACTGCTAAAATGTAGATTAATATTTTATTATTAATAATGGATTCAAATCAAAAGCTTGTAGGTTTTTAAATGTATTTGTTTTTATGTTCTCTTTCACTAATACACAGATGTTAGCATAAAGAATTTTAATTTTTATATGCCTTTCCATTTACCGCTCATATTTTTTCTTTCTTTACTTTTATTTCTTCTGAGTTTTAAGCCACTAATGAAAAATATATGAACTTTAATAAAATATTTGATCCTGTATCCAAAACTATGGTTCATTTTGGGACATGTTTTTACCCACTATCACTGGAATGGACAAATCCCCAAATCTCCTGTGAAACATATTGGCTGACTTTTCTTATCAAATATGTGGTTAAAATAGATGAAACCCCTTTTTACATATATCATACTCCTTCCCAAAAGAGATAAAGACTCCATATTGCAGAGATACATGCAGACTCATGGTTGAAACAGCACAGCTAATATCAGCTAATGCTTGTTTGTGTTTTTTCAGAACTGGGGATTGAACTCAAATCCTTGTGCTTGCTAGGCAAGCAGTTATTCTACTGAGCTATCCCCCCAGCACCCCCTTCTTTTTTTTCCTTTTTTTTTTAGCTAATGCTTGGAAGTACGACATATTTCCAATGAACAGATAAATAGATGAAGAAAGTGTATGTGCACAGTACAGTACAACTGAGTCATAAGGAAGGATAACTTTGGATTATTTGCGGGACAATGAATGGGTGTAGTGATCATAATGCTAAGTGACATAAATCACACAGGCTACATGTTGCAGGGTTTCTCTTGTACAAGCAACCCAAAGCATAAATAACTTAAGAAGCCAGGTAAAAGATAGGTGATGCGAAACAGGGAGATAGACTTCGTGCAGGAGGGAAGCCAGTCTGGTGGTGACGGAAGACAGGGGAGCCCAGGGGCAAAGGAAGCAAGAATCAAGGTGCAATATGCGTTCACAGCAAACCTCAAGAATGAATGCATTTATTATATACCACACACATATAGTAAATGAAAAACATTTTTAAATTAAAAAATGAGGTAAAATCTCAGACTGGTTTCAAAACTGTTCTGTATATAGAGATAAGATATATTCATTTGTATTGTGAATAACCAGCTCTAAAACATTAGTATAAATAAAAGCTGATCAATTTTTTAAAAACTTGTATTTAGTTAAGCTTATGCATCATTTGCAAACAATCTCCATCACAGTTTAAAAGAAAGGAATAACTAAAAGAAATAGAAAAGAAAATAGAAAGAAAAGAAAAGAGAAATATCTATAAGACTGATCACATAGTAAGTACACCCACCAGGTTTCAGTGCCTGTTTTGATCTGACACATTTATTTTCAGGTGATTTATTTGACAGATGTTTCACAAAATACTGCTATAATAAATTGTATAGGTCAAGATCTTTTGCATGCCTTCCTGCTGAGAGACTGAAGAAGTTATGCTCTTCATTCATACTCCCTATTCACTTTTGAATATATCTATTTGACTATAAAATACAGATTTAGGTCAAAATATGAGGCAGAAATTTGGATAGCAAAGCAGGAAATCCACATGAAGATCTCTCATTTTTGGTCCTTTCACATCTCAGAAGATCATTTTGTTAGTTCACATTTTTTGTAAAAATGTAATTTTCACATAAATATTCAAGTCAATATCCTGATAAACTGCACAGGATTGACAAAGAAAAAAAACTGAAACATAGTTTAAATATTAGGTATCAAATCATTTAGGTTTGTATTACTATAGGTATGCTTGTCTAGAGTTATAATTTAGAAACAAAAGTTTTGTGTCTTTAATGGAGGTTGCTGAGAATATTAATAGTACTAAGGTTTTCCAAAAGCAACTTCTATCGTGTCAAAATTTGTTATCAGAAACACACAAATGCACTATAGATCTGGTGACTTTAAGGCTAATTAACAAAACTCTGGTAAGTGTTTGCCTCAGGTCCCCCTTCTAGTACTTCATCAAAAGACATTAAAGCCTTTTCTTGGTACAAATTATTTTTTTTCTGATAAATATGGTTAAATGAGCACACTTTCCATGCTAATGCTATCTGTGAAAATATGCATAGATTTTGATTAGCTTTAAACATTCACATTAATTTTATTGGACATAACATGGACTTTCTTTTAGTATTAAAATAAAAGAAACAGATTCTTGATGACTCATGCCTATGATCCCAGCACTTAGGAGGGTGAGGCAGGAAGATCACCTCAAGTTTGCAACTACCCTGGGCTACAGAACACATTCAAAGCCAGAATGAACTGCACAGTGAGATCCAGTCTTGAAAAGCAACCAACAACTACAACAAAACAAAACACACCAATCAATTGATCAGCAAAGAAAGTGCAAACTTAAAGTAAGACAGCATCTGACCATGTATCTATTTGGAAATTTTAAGTGTCATGAATCTTAAAGACAACGTAATACATTAGTTTGACCATCATGCCATCCCATGCAGGCTGAACATAAGGTAGTGCACAGGCGCCTGGGAGTTGGGGTCCCCTGGAAAGCTGCAGCCTGTGTTTCCCAGCTGTGCCCCCACCTCATCACTCAGTGAGCCACACACTGCAGTCTGCTGTGCTCCTGAGAGCCCTCTCCTGCTGGGTCACGTCGGTGAATTTGCGTGCAGTCACAGTAGGCTACACTCCAGCTACACTCTGACTGCCCATAACGTCAATGCCAAGGATGTTCAGGGCTTCCCACAGTTGTTCCTATTGGACCAGCCAAACCATGAGTGTCAAGCTGTCGTGGCCACACTTGTTTTCTTGTTTTTATCTGTCACTTATTCAACAATACAAGATCAAAGATGCATTTTACCTGTTTCAAGGATATACACTTATATGTTGGTACCATGATAGATGATTGACAAATGGTTATATGGCGGTAGACATAATTAGGAAAACAACATGATTTGGAAGACAAAGTGCACTTCCTGCACAAGAAATAAACTTTCCACGTGACTGTCTTGGTCTTTCACAAGTCATGGCCCCTCCCACAAGGTAAATGAAGCTGGACATTTCCCAGCACACTCTTGCACTTACAGAACTTCACACCTCCAGAGTTAGTTCCACGGGGAATATTCTCCACCTTACAAGCTCATGTCAGATACTACACACCTTTCAGAGTTCAGAAGAAATTTGTGTTATTTTTTAAATACGTCCATGCCCCAAGGAGAACTACCACTCCTCATTCTGCAGTCCTATAATGTATTTTGCCATTTTATGGCTAGGCAGCACCTACACTATGTGCATGTGTTCTCTCCTCTTCCCTGACATAGGAGTGGCATAAAAATGAAAATCGTGTTTTCCACCTGCCTATGTCCAAAGTATGCAAGGGATCTAAATTATCACATATGCCATACTTGTTAAATTAAAACTTTAATTATGACCAGGTCTTCTTAGCCCCCACCCCAGAATACATGCTTTTTATGGATACCATTACTATTTTTCTAGTTTTGAAATTCATAGAAAAAAAAGAATATCCCAAATCCCTTAGTATCTGTGACACAGATAAAATTTATGTGGAGTTCTAATATTTGTGAACAGCAGTCTTGTAAAGGTGACAAAGACGAGGGACAGCAACCATTTGTTTATCACATGCCACCTGGGATACTTTGCATATCAATCCATAACCAGAACATGCTGTTTGAATCGTGGGTAAAGGTTATACCCACTTGAGACATCACATATGAATCTGTACTACAGAAGTTAAAAGAAGACAGACTATTGAAAATCTTTTAGAATTTTATAGTTGAATAGCGAATTTTCAATGTGATATTTCAGTTTCTTTGGATATTTTATTGAAGTTCGGAGAATGGTATTTAAGAAATCAGAACAAAACTTTATTTATTATTTTTTGAGAGTTTGAGGTGGCACAGAAGCTTCCTGCTTAGTTGAAAACACCTGCTTCTTCTCACTGGCAGAAAAAATTGCTGAGTTAAATCAGCAGAGTTTTATTCACTAATATTTTCTATGCTTTAAAAATACTGGTTTTATGTCCTGAATGGGCCAGTTACATACAAACCACATTAACCAGGAATTCCTTATTTAGCATTTTTCTTACTTAGTGGAAAAGTTCATTAATCACGTGCTAGCTTAAAGCTATTTATGGAGCACCTCATTCTCTTGCATGGCAAAAAATATTAAATTGTTCTACCACTTCATAATTGCCAGGTCCACTCCAGACTACCATTGTAGTGAATGTAACAATTTTGGTGAAAATTAATTTACAGAACTGTAGTCTCATTTCCAGGAAATAATAATGAAATTTTTGGGTAGCACTTCTAAGAGAGAAATATTGTCAGTTCCTGATTTTTTTTAAATGATTTTCTTGTTCTGAGTTAAGTCGTTTTCCCTCTGCTAACATAAGACACATTCAGTCATACACAGAGACACAAGGAGAATGTTAGGTGACAAAACAGGCAGATGTGGAAGTACCTCCAAGCTAAGGGACAGTAAATATCACTGGACACCAACAGAAGGTAGGAAGCTTCAGGAAGATTCTTCCGCGCAGCAGTGCCGGTGAACCTTCAGCATATGCACCCCAGGGGTCGTGCCAAGCCTTCTCTGTTAGTGTGATAACAGTTGATTTTTTCTAAACTAAAACCTCAGTATTCAGATTTAATTGCTGTGTTGGCATTTTGTGATAAGTACGTGGGTTTTGGGTTGCATCTCAGGCACTCGGTCTCTAGAAGTTTCGCCTTCACTGTGTTAACAGCCTGCAAGATATTGTGGCTGGGTTGACACTGTGATTCAAAAATTGCAGACTTCAGGACTGACCATGAGAAAATTTTCTGGTTCCTAAGACATGAAGTGAGCAGTCGTGTATCAATCACATCAGCCCAACCAAACTAATATCGTGCCTGTGATTTAGCATAAGTGCTATAAATGTACTGATTGTTGCCATTGCATAGGCAATTTTTTTGTTATTTTTTATTTTTTTAGGAATACAACATTTTGGGGGGAGAGGATCTACAGGGTGTTCAGGGTCTCACTACTAGATCGGACTTAGTGATCTGCCTGTTTACAGCCTCCCAAGAGCTGGGATTACAGGCACGCACCACCACGCCCAGTCTCAATCGCTGTCTCAGCTCACCCCAGGGGCAGGGACAGCACAGCAGGCCCAGGGATCGAACCCCTGACCCCTACACCTGTTTGTAGGCACTTTAATCCACTGAACTATTTGGCCAGCCCACAAAATATTAAAAAAAAAAAAGCATTAGAAACAGTGCAAAATTGCACTAAACAAAGTAATAGGAGTACAATAATGTTTGCTGTATTGTATGAGTTCTCTGCTGGTCTATTTAAAGGAGCAGTTAATGCTTAAATTTTTTAAATTCTTTTTAATTGCTTATAACTTTTTGTTGTTGTTTTTTTAAACCAAGTTTACACATTTATATGTGCATAGGCAATTTTAATCAGTAGGTGAATTGGGTTCATTTCTCCTTTACCAGCAGTGCTTTACTGGCAAGCAAAGTTCTTTGTCTTCACATCAAAATATCCCACATGTCCTACTTTCAAATCATCAATGAATAATGTGGATTTCATGCATCAGATGGCACATAAATTGAAAGTTTTCCTTTAAACTACCCAACTATCATCACATTAAAACACCTAATCAATTTTCCACATCCCTTTATAGTCTGTGTCTCCCCCACCTCCCAAGTGGCTCCCCCCTGACTCCTGCTTTTATCAGGACCTCTCTGCCCCAAGCTTCACCTGTGCCTGGCTTTACCTTCTCTGCAGTCTCACTCCTGACAACGTCTAGCTCTTCTCACACACAGTTCATTGTTGGCCCCACATTCCACGTCTGCTGTATAATCAATAACACACTCAGCACAGCACATTTAAAAGGAGAATAAAAGTAAACAGAGGCCACGTAAGGGATAGAGCAGAGTCTTTAAATAAATAATGGACTTAAAATATTATCTGAATTACTTATGATAGTTTTAGTTGACAACCAATAGGATATTGATATAGTCTCATACAAGTATTCTTACAGGTGTGATATAAATCTGTAGAACATTGAAAGCTAGAAACACTCAAAAGCTGACCTAATGGATCATGTAAGTTGATAAGTGATTTTAATCTGACAATTAATACATTAAATTCCATATGATGACTGCTAACTCATTAATATTCACATGCATAATTCTACTATGGTAAATTTGTACCCCCTTCTGCAGGATAGGTAGGTAAGCCTATTTCCACCTGATACTTCTCTAGAAATTACCAATCTGTCTATATGACGATCACAGTTGAAAAAAGACTAATTTATTCATATGAAATTTATGTTTATTTATTTTAGAATTTAACTGCTTAAAGTACTTGCTTAATATTCATAATTATGTTCTTTATTTGATCATATTTTTAATTGTATTATTTTTAACAATATCTTATGATCTAGATTTTTAAGCCATGATTTTTACTCTGTGATCATTACTTGGAGAGCTAAATCTCAATAATCTTAACTTAAAATAGGTGTAATGAGAAAATTCACCTCTTCAGGTTGGTTGCTATGAATAGAAAGATATTTGAAAAAGTCATTACATGTTCCAGGACAGATCCTTAACTATCATAAAAACTTTAGGTTCAGTGAAAAAAGAACAGATGCAATGAAGAAAGCATATATTATTAAAAATTAATTTATTATAATAATTCACTAATTAAAAGAGCATTAACTCCAGAAAGTAAGAAATATTCTACCCGACAAAGCACTATTTCTGTTTTGGTTGCATTTAGGCCTTTATTTGATTTCAGTGGATAACAACCACGGTCTGCTTTTGTTCACTTGCTGTTCATTTAAGGTGTCACCTGTCCCATCTGCCCTTGTAAACCATTAACTATTTTGAGAATTCAGTTGAATAGTGTTCAGATTCTTCTCTGTGACATTTTTCACAGCCATTCCACCATTCCAGTTCCCATTAACTTTTACTATTCTACCCCAAAACCTTACCTTACAATTTCCTTAATAATCTTCTTTCTGATTTACCTCTATTTCACCCATCAATAGTTTATTTCACTGTACCTCTTCAATAACAAAGTATTGCAAATTATTTGTGGCAGTTTAGAATCATCTTGCATTTATCTAAAGATTGTTACAGAGCCACTTGTACCTATACTGTATCTTATATATTTCAATATGATGTTTCCCTCTAAACTAGATTATTAGTTTTGTGTCAAAAAAACTAACCTAACATTAGCAGTTACTTTTATCACTTTACAGTATATTTCTTTTTTATGTATTTGGTTGTTACAGGGTCTCACTACACAGCTCAGACTCATAGTGATCCACCTTCTTTCAGCCTCCCCAGTGCTGGGATTACAGGCATACACCACCACACCAGGCTCAGCCTGTTTTGATGGCTGGGCAGGTGTGGCACATGGTGCCAGGAATCGAACCACTCACTGCACTTGCCTAAGCTTGTCTAAGCAGGTGCTTTAGTCCACTGAGCTATCTCGCCAGCCCATATATTCTTTCTAATGTATTTACTTTTGTACAAGTTTCTAATGCACAGTAACAGTCCTTTGAACAGATGTTTTGTCTTATTCATTGTAATTCCCCAAGTGGCTGGCATGATATTTCAAATCTCATAGGTTTCTAATTATTCAGAGTGAGCACTCCATTGTCTCTTTTCAGAACATGCTAATATTTATTTGCCTCCTGTTTAAAATTTTATGATTTATGTGTCTGTGTCACTTTATTTTGAAAACATATGTATTCTAATTCCTCATAGTAAGATAAGATAGGCTACCATTATATTCTTGATTTATATTTTCAGTATTTGTCTACTAAGTTTTCTGGGATCTAAGAGAAACATGATCTTTAAAAAAGCAGATGGTAGAGACTGGAATGATAACTTGGTAATCTAAGTGACTTTCTGGGAAGTGCAAGGACCCAGGTTGAATCCCCTGGACACAGGCTGTGCCAGCCTTGCTCCAGCTGTTCTGTGCTGGCCACCAAAACCGGGCATGGTGTCACATGCCTGTAATCCCAGTTCTGGGGAGGCTGAGACAGGAGGATCACTGCAAGTCCAAGCAGCATAGGAGACCCTGTGCCAAATAAATAAATAATTCTTAAAAAGCAGATATGAGAAAAGAAACTATGCTGGTAATGGTTATGGGTATATGTGTTCACTATGATCAAAATTAAGAAGAGGAGAAGGAAGGGATGAAGGAAGAAAAAATGGAGGAGGAGGAGGAGGAGGAGGAGAAATGTGTGTTCTTTATAACATCTACCTGTTTTCAGCAATTAGAATATGAAGCGAGAATGCTGTCCATACTGTTATCTACTTCCTTTTCTGGTGAATTGAATTGGCTTGACAGAATGAACTTTGAACTTTCTTTTGTCATGGATTAAAAATGCATAGGCCTCTGTCTTAGTCACTTTCCCATTGCTGAGATATATCACCTAACACCTGCGATTTAATGGATAAGATGTTTATTTTGGCTCATGGGTCTTAGCGGGTTCAGTCCATGGTTGCTGACTCTGAGGCAGAAGCTGCACAGCGGAGGGCGATGGCAAGAGATGGTGCTCAAACTCTGGCAACCAGGAAGAAGAATGGGAAGTAAGAATCTGGGCACCACTATCACCTTTTCTAGCACCACCCCACTGACCCACCTCCATAAAGATCCCTCTTCCCAGCAACACATGCTGCTATTGAACTCATCACTGGATGTAGCTCCCTCCACAGCTAATCACCTTCCAAACACATAAGACTTTTCTGGGACATTTCATAGCTGCATTATGATAGCCTACTCCTGGCTTACAAAAGGCTCATCTACATCACATTATAGAAATTCACTTAGTCCATTTCTGAGAGTTGCAAAAAGATTAACAGTTCCTGCAATTTCTGAAAAGTCCAAGTGCAAAGTACCCTCTAAGACACAAATATAACTCTAAGATGTGAGTTCTTCGAAAAGCAAAAAAGAAAGAAAAGTATTTACAAGATGGCACAAGGCAAACAATCCAATTCCAAAAGAAAGAAGAAGGCAATAGAAATGAATAAGACCAAAGCAAGACTGAAACTTCTCAGGGAAAATATTCAGTCTTGGTGCTTCAGTGCAGCCATGCCCACTGAATCATGTGATGTGAAGACAGGGGCTCCTGCAGGCTTGTGCAGCCTTAGGGCAGTACACATGGCCTCTTTTTTAGGAAAGGTTTCTTGGGGGGTGCAGCCAAATAGCTCTTCAGATTAAAGCAGCTGAAGGCATGTGCAGGGGCCAGGGATTTGATCCCTGGGCCTGCCTTGCTGGCCCCACCCCCAGGGTGCACTGAGACTGCAGTTGAGACTGGGCGTGGTGGTGCTCACCTGTAATCCCAGGTCTTGGGAGACTGTAAACAGGCAGATCACTACAAGTCCAATCTAGTAGTGAGACCCTGAACACTCTGTAGACTCTTAATAAAAAAAGAAAGCTCTCCTCATTGCCCATAGGTTTTCTCAGCAAACTATCCACATTCTTGGCATTTCCAATCTCATGGGGTCTCTACTGCACCTTCGGCTTCAGTCTTATAGCTTCACATGCTGCTTCCCAGGGCCCTCCCATGACTTCCTTTGGAAGATGGTAGGAAACCTCTATGACTTCAACTTCTAAACCCTTGAATTCTGCATGCTTGAACCAAGAACCATGTGGATGATACTAAGGCATTTCATCATGTCCAGCAGTAGCTGGCCCTCTTGGAACATGGGTATAGCAGCCTTTGAGTACCTGGGCAGTGAACAAATTAAACAGAGCTCTGGGGAACCATTATTCAACTGGCCTATGGAGTAGCTGGAGAAGGGAACCCCTCTTCTAATGAATACCTTTGGGCCTTTGATGGGAAAACCTGACTATTGCGGTGCCTTAAAAGATAACTTTTCTGTTGTCCTGATGCAAAGTACATGATTTCTTTTCAATGCTCATCACTCCAGAAACTGGGCTCTTTCAGCAGACAAACTTGCCTCAGCTCCAGCTTTACAAATACTTTCTGAAACAAGTACATACTTTCACCAGTAATATTTTTCAAATTATTTAGCTTTTTTGGTCTTGAGTCTTACTGTACATCTAGCTAAAAACATGCTTCTGTACTCATGCCATGGCTTGAACTTAGGATTCTCTACCAGGTTAATTACTCACCTCCTTTAATATTATGCTCTTGGGTATTCTCAGGATATACACACAATGTGGACACCTTTTGTGCTGCAGTGTAATATGCATGGTCTATAGTGAAAGTGCCAATGGAGTCCCTGTTTCCAACAGAAATCTCCTGAGCCTGACCTCACTGTCTTCAATCATTTTGGTACTCTGGTTGTTTATGCTCTGACCTGATTCATCCATCTGATTCTGCTTATGGAATTACAGGGCTTTAGAACTTTTTATTATCTTTTTAGTACATGTTTGAAAATTGTTCATCTTACAGTAATATTGGAGAATGACTACACATTATAACTCCTCTTTTTTACCCTTCCCCTTCCCGCCTCATCCACCCCCATTCCTCTAATTTCCCAAGCATCTTTTTCATACCCATTGATACTACTCATCACATGTTATGGCCAGAAAGATTACTTTGAGTGGGGTTATTAGATTATTTTGCATGGCACATACCCACTTCTCTCATTTTCCCTTCCCCCTCCTTTCCCCTTTACCTTTTACCTCGTTCTCCTGGACCATTTTCCTACAGAACCATATCTGTCCCTTTTTCCCCTCCTTACCTATTTTATGTCATTTTCTTTGTACTTGGCCCCACTCAAATGAGGGATGCTATATTGTATTTAAGCTTGTGTGTGTGGTTTCTTTCACTCAACATTATGCTTTCCAAGTACATCCATTTTCCTAGTAAACATCTCTAGATCTTTCAAAACTTATCCCACACATCTCTCAAAATATCTGACCCAAATGTTAAGATATAATCAAGAAAATAACCCTGCTTCTGTGGTATCAAAACCTACATGAGTTGACTTTCTCACTTCTAAACATAATACCTGACATTCATAACTCAAAAGAGGAGAGGTTTAATGTGGCTCGTGTTTGCAGTCCACATTAGGACTGACCTAAGGTATGAGCACCGTGGAAGAATGGCATGGCAGAGAAGAGACATTCATAGTTGCTGAGAGGCAGAGCTCGAGGTGTGCAGCATGGAAGGAACCAGCCACAGACCCTTGGGTCGTGCCTCTGTGACCCCTTTTGCCCACTGCAGACATCATTAGTTCGTCATTAGTCCATCTAAGTCTTTTATGAGAGGAGCACAATGAAGTGACTTTCTATAATACAGAGGGCATGATCTGAGGAGGAAAGAAAAGAGGTGCACTTCTAATAAATGGCAATGCAGAGAAGTCTCTCAGAGGAGTGTTTTTGTTAAATATTTCAGGAAAGGTGCTTGACTGGTTTGCTTGACTGTAGTCATGTGACTGCAGATGCCTTATCAGTCTAGTTGAAACTCTAACCTAATAGTCATAACCGCATAGCTCAATTATGTCTCTGTGCCTTTTCCATGTGGATTTTATTTATTTTAATATTGTGAGATGAATACATAGATAACACTAAAGCTCCTAATGTCACATAGGCTGACAAATCTAGTAGTTCTTAACATTATTTTTCTTGTTTTAAATTTTCAATTTCTATGTAAAAATAATATATAATGTATATTTGAAGCATAAAATAAAAATTAAAAATATGTAACTATTGATGATGATGAATACATTAATTTGTTCTACTATTACTCAATTTGACATTGTATTCTTATTTTTTTTAGTAAAACACTACCCAAATTTAATTTCTGTTAAATTTTATCTCATTCCTATATCTGATTATATAATTTTAGGAAAATTAATTGAAAGTCTAAAATATTGCTTTTAATAAAAGCATGTGCAAGTTCTAAATATAGATATTTCTATTAATATTTTTCTGCAATTAAAGCATTTTCTATTTCAGCATACCTAGGTAATGGAAAATATGGAATGAAATCTCAAGGCATTGTGGAATCAGGGTCCAAAAGGAAACAGACTTCGTGTTCATTCTGGATATTTTTCCCACTATTGAGAATACTTCATGAATGATGTCCATTTGCCAAAGTCCAAATAGTATTAGAAATTCTTGCAACTGACTTCTTTGCATCCTATTTCCTCAAATGTCAAACAATTTATTCCTTTATACTATTTTTTCCTCTCTCCTTTTCTGTAGATGAAAGTACATGTACTATCTGAAATATCATAATCATTTACTTCCTTAATTGCTTAAGAACAGAAAAGGTTCTGCTTTCTGAAATCTGGAAAAGGTCCTGCTTTCTGAAATTTGAAAAGGTACATGGCATGGGAAGCGCTGTCATTAGGGCTTTGCCCTTCAAATGCAGCCTAGTGTGGTCTTGTCATCCAGTGCGACTTCTAAATTTCCAGATTCTCATGAGGTAATTAAGCTAACTCTGCCCTTAATTTCTGATCTCTAAATTGCACAAGTGGAAAGGTTTATATTGAAAGATTCCTGGGATTCTACATAATCATTCTAGTGAAAAATGCCTTTTGGAAGATTATGGGCCCCTTCAGATGCTAGCTATTGATATTTTGTTTTTGAAAAATAAAGCAGTTGTGATTGAATTTTAGGCATGATGATATAGGTAAAAGAGAGTATGAACAATCACCTAGGCCAACCGGATACTATCACTGGCCAGGAATTTATTCTGTTAAACTGACAGATTAGAACTCCGATTTTCTTAGCATTTTTTTAGCCTCTTTGGTATCAGATTTTATCCCACAAAACATTAAAGGCATAATATTCACACAGCATTTTGTAATAGCTTCTTGTCACTTATTATAATGGTCTCTTTCATCAATTATTCTTGCTTACAGTGTTCCTTTTGTTGCAGGCAGCGTAAGTTAGATAGAAATATTGTAGGTAGTTAGACAGGGACAGGCCCTCGAAGGGGATGACAAAG